>OVAU01001376.1:0-15113 GCA_900406315.1 Biscutella laevigata subsp. laevigata
ATTATAAAAGTTAAAAACGAGACGAAGAAGCTTATAGAAACTAATCAAACACTCTGAGAGGAAGGTTTTCTTAGGGTTTAGATCGAAGCGAGATAGAGAATCCAGAGAGAAGCCATGGATGAAGCCTTGACGAGCGCTTCTGCAATCCCTGACCAGCGTCAGAAGATTGAACAGTACAAACTCATCCTCTCCTCTGTTCTTTCCTCCAATGATCCTCTCCAAGCGAAAAAGTTCATCGATCACAGTAAATTACTCTTTCCACTTCAAAAATTCCTTTTACAACTCTTTTCAATTGCAAAGCATATCATACATCTCTGAATTGATTTTTGATTTGGGACGATTTCCAATTTTTCCAGTTTTGTCCGACGATGTCCCCTTGGTGGTTTCGAGGCAGCTTTTGCAATCTTTCGCACAAGAGCTCGGGAGATTAGAACCGGAGACACAGAAGGAGATTGCGCAGTTTACATTGACTCAGATTCAGCCAAGAGTTGTTTCCTTCGAGGAACAGGTTTCGTTTTCTCTTTTTGGTTTTAGCAATCATGCATCTATAATAATACCCTTTTTTAAGTTTCTCTACTGCATAAAACCCTACTTAGTATAAGTCGAGAAGCATGTAGACCCTGCTATTGTATCTCTTTGATGTTTGCTTTCTAAACTGAAAGTTACCCTGAGATGTGTGTTTACTAAAGCTGCTCTTATTTGGGGGTATCTGAGACAATGTAGATTACGTTGGTTTACAATCTCTTTACTTTAAGAGATGAAACTGTTTTCGGTGTATTTGCAGGCACTTGTTATCAGAGAAAAACTTGCGGGTTTGTATGAATCAGAGCAGGAATGGTCAAAAGCTGCCCAGATGTTGAGCGGCATTGATCTGGACTCTGGAATGAGGTGTGATAGTGAGCAGCAAGTTATATAGTTTTGCGGTTTTTCACTTTGCTTATTTTGGATTTATGGTATTCTTCATTAGGGCCATTGATGACAACTTCAAGCTCTCAAAGTGTATCCAAATTGCTCGTTTGTATCTCGAGGTTTGGCTTTCCTTCCAAGTACATATTCTCAATAGATTTCTTTTATGTCATTTTCTTTAATTTGTAAGCATGTACATCGCATAGCTGATGGATTTCCAGCAGTAATGATTTATAGCTTATCGGTCTAGTTTCCTTACGTGGCTCCACTTCTCTACAGTTGGATGTTACATCTTAAAAGCTTAAAAGAAACCATTTGCTATTTCAAACTTCAAGCATTTGGACATTTTCTCTAGAGAGATTTGATGTAAACTTAATGAGACTCTTGACCAAATCTCGGTATCATGAAATTATGAATATCGGCTGTGTTAAGAGCAGTATTATGGTCCATAATATCACTCGAATATTAAACGCTGCTGGAGAGTAAACTGAAGCTGCCAAGGTTGTATAAATGCTTTAGTTATTAATATCATTATCTTAGACTTTTGTGTTGTGAACATCTCCAGGATGATGATGCTGTAAATGCAGAGGCATTTATAAATAAAGCTTCTTTCTTAGTGAGCAGTAGTCAGAATGAAGTTTTGAATTTGCAGTACAAGGTTGGGCATCCTTAAATTAAGAGTTCTTAATTTTTGTGCTGGGTGATTATGGGGCATTTGTTTTTGGGTTTTAATATAGTTCCTTTTCAGGTATGCTATGCTAGAATTTTGGATATGAAAAGAAAGTTCTTAGAGGCTGCACTTCGGTATTACAGCATTTCTCAAATTGAAAAACGCCAAATCGGGGATGAGTAAGTGAATTGACTTTTCTCCATGCTACACTTTTTTCAGTTTTCTCCTGTGTTAGTTTTCAGTCTAATTGAATATACTGATTAATGGATCCACCGTGGACAACGCTTAGTAAAAGCTATCTTCTTGGTTCTTAACCGGTCACAGTGCATTTTAATAGTTACTCTGTTTTCTCTCTTCCATAAGTTTGTCATGTTATATGGTTATTCCGAAACGTGTTGGTCCTAATGTTTCCAAATATCTTCAGAGAGATTGATGAGAATGCATTAGAGCAGGCCCTATCCGCTGCTGTCACATGCACCATATTAGCTGGAGCAGGTCCTCAGCGTTCTCGTGTTCTTGCGACTTTATATAAAGTAATCCACTGCAGACTTAATAGAACGTATTTATTTACTTGTTTCCTTTGTACTCAATCTCGCTTTATTTACAGGATGAGCGTTGCTCCAAGCTGAAGATTTATCCCATTCTGCAGAAGGTTCTATATGTTGTTCCCTCTACTAGACAAAGATTTGCATGCATTTGGAATTTTTGTATTGTTTGAGCTGGCATATACTCCTGTTTAAGCTTGCATGATGATTATTAGGTTATATTTTAACAAATTGAAAAAGTTTCAGTATAGCCCATTGAAGCGTTGTCAGAACAAGCTAATTATTAAGGTCTTATGTATATTTCTAGGTGTATCTAGAAAGGATCTTAAGGAAACCAGAGATTGATGCTTTTGCAGAAGAACTAAGGCCGCATCAGGTCTGGAGGAAATAGATGCAGTATTTGGCTATTTGCATATCAACTGACTTGTTAGGTTCATAACAAGTTTTTTCTTATCGATTTTCAACAGAAAGCATCTTTGCCGGACAGATCCACTGTTCTTGATCGTGCCATGATTGAGCATAACCTTCTAAGTGCAAGCAAACTTTACACGAATATAAGGTTTGCACCGTAGAATTGGCCTCTAATACCATTTCTATATGTTTCTGGGATTGACATCTTAATTCTCCTAATATTTTGTATCTTAGGTTTGATGAATTGGGAACTCTGCTGGGGATTGATCCAAGAAAGGTGAGATTCAAAGTCAATATGTGAATCCACTATTTTTCTTTGGCTTGTCCTGTGGTTCTAAGAGACAAATTCTTGGCTGAGTGATTAATGCATAAGTTTTAATCCTGAAGGCGGAGAAGATAGCAGCTAATATGATTGGCCAAGACAGGATGAGGGGTTCCATAGATCAGGTAAGCAATGAAAAACACTTGTTCGGTTTGAGATATGGAGAGAATTCTTGGTAGTGTTCTATATCAATAAGGTTTCTTAAATGTTATTGATCTGTTAAGGAGGAGGCTGTGATACATTTTGAGGATGATATTGAAGAACTACAACAATGGGATCAACAGGTTCTCTCTCTCTCTCTCTCTCTCTCTCTCTCTCTCTCTCTCTAGCTATATATGTTTTTTTTTGTTTGTTGATTATGACTGAAAAGTGGAAAGCTGAGCAGATATCGGGATTATGTCAAGCTCTCAACGATATTTTGGATGGCATGGCAAAGAAAGGCTTGCCGGTTCCTGTCTGATTCAATGATTCCAAGCCGTTTATACCTCTCTTAATGATTAATTAAATATTAGGCGAGCTCAACTGATCTTATTTACTTAGATGCTTAGATGAGAGTTTGATGCCTAAGATTTAATTTCTTTTGCCCAAATTGCTTTGTTTTTTGGAACCGTCAAGTCTCATTTGCTTTTTGCAAATTCATGTCTCTGCCTTGTTAAATTGATATAGAGAAGGAAAGATCAAGGCATGGAATGAAGTTTTTTAAGAAACATTTTGCAGTTTTTAATTACATAACATTCATACAAAAGTATAATCATAGTAGTTAACACAACATTGCTTTGAATATTTATGTGTCNTAGATATGATATACATGTAAGCACACATTCATAGTAGTTAACACAACATTGCTTTGAATATTTATGTGTCAGTTAATTTTAGATTTAATCAGGCGAACGAAGAAAGAGAAGAATAGTCGAATTGATTTTAATAGATTTTTGCATAATTATACGAAAAAAACTTTTGTTGAATAGTTAATTTTAGTATTAGATTTTTTTTTTGGTCAAAATTTTAGTATTAGATTAATGATGTTTTGTATACAGAAGAAAATTATTTCGAGAACATGTAAACGTGACATGGTTAAAATAAAGTTGAAATCACGTTTTTAATCGTTAAAAAATGTGGTATTACCTTTCGAAAATTTATCAAATCCTAAAGATAATAAGAGGAAGAACAAATAGTCAACAGCTTTGTTAATAATACAAAACAATTGAAGTGAGACTTTTGGTTGAGAATAAAAGGAGATTAAACTTCAAGATTCCACGTTGTTTCTGCAGNATAATAAGAGGAAGAACAAATAGTCAACAGCTTTGTTAATAATACAAAACAATTGAAGTGAGACTTTGGTTGAGAGTAAAAGGAGATTAAACTTCAAGATTCCACGTTGTTTCTGCAGTCAATCTCGGGGTCTTCACTTCCTCTGCCATATTCACAGAAGCACATACCTAAATGTAACAAGTAGAAAGATCTCATCAACCACACAAACCAATGTCAAAACATGATTTTGGCCATATCATAGAAACAAATCTCAAACTGCTGCAAACTATTCAGCAAAAAAGAAGATACTCATGAACTATCTAAAACCCTAAGGGATTTATGGAGTCAATAAGCTAGGAAAGAGTTTCCTCTATCAGATCAAATACATAACCGATATACCTTGAAAGATGCAGTGGATTTGGAGTTCCTTGTCCATTCCATGCCAAGCAACTTACTTGAAGTCATATAAGTTGCCCTAAGAACATCATCACCATAAAGCTTTCGAGAAACCGCAAANGCCAAGCAACTTACTTGAAGTCATATAAGTTGCCCTAAATCCTAAGAACATCATCACCATAAAGCTTTCGAGAAACCGCAAAATCCCAAGTATTTTTTGCCAAGTCATAGCATGGCTCAAACGTAGCAATCCCTCCTCCATGAGCGTAAGTATACTTGAGCTTACAGTTGTTTGTTCCCACCATGTAATTAGCTGAGATTTTGTTTGCAGAATCAATCCAAACACTCCCGTCTACTATCGTTCTGTTATCTCCTCTGCTATGAATGTATGTCAAATTCAAAGGTTTTTCTGCAATCTTTACTGTGTTCATGAACTGAAACCTCACATCCTGTAAATCACAGTAACAGTATGGTTATGGATTCCTGCACATCAGAGCTGTAGATTCTTAAAACAAGACGATAGATTGCGAATTCAACTATTTGATTCTCTCTCGTTTCTCAACTGATCGCAACTATAAGGAATGATATCCACCAGGTTTAACCATAAGCAATCTCATTTCAAGACCTTCTATGGAAAATTGAAAAACTAAGAATTCCAAGATTTTTCTGCTAAGAAATTTCGACGGAACCAAACAGGAAAGAGCAAAGAGCAATTGATTGATTCGTTAACCTTCATAGGAACGTTATAATCGATTATGAAGAAACCAGGCTTCTCGACGGCGAGAGAGAGGCCGGTCAAAGTAGGGCCGGCGACGAGTGTAGCGTCGGTCATCGTAGCGCGTAGCTTAAGATCGCCGGCGTTGAGGGAGAAGGAACCAATTCCGGTGGCCTTATCGGCATCGTACTTGCCTTTGAGAGAAGCCTTCATCGTCCGTTTCTGTACAGTAGGGAGAGAGTTTGGTGAGAGCGGCGAAAGTAGAGACGATAAAACAAATCAGTATGATTATTCTCACGCTGCTTTGTTCCTCGTTCGTACGTGCGAATTGGCTCTTTCGCCGTCTACTGAACCCTCTGGCTCTTTAAGAGGGTATCATAGTTCAATCGAGATACACGATTCTATAATGCAATTCACACCCATAATAGTGACTATCTAAATGCTCTATAAATTTTGTGTGTACTCTCATATTTCTTTTTAGTATTTTCAGAACTGTCCTAAATTTTTTTGCTATTAACGAAATTAGAATTTTGTATTTTGTGGATACATATTCGGTNGGATATATATTCGGTGGACAATAATAAGAAAATAAGAAATTTTGTAAANTGGATACATATTCGGTGGACAATAATAAGAAAATAAGAAATTTTGTAAAACGTTATAATTTTGAATTATGAGAAATTATGTTGATTTGGTAGATAATAACCTAAAAGATTGAGAGATTTTGTAAAACATTAAAATTTTATTTTTCGAGCAATTATGATGATCTAGTGGATCATAGTCCATACAAGTTGAGAGAATTTGTAATTGCTAGAACTTTGTGTTTTAAGAAATTTAGTTGAATTTCACGCATAATAATCTAAAAAAATGAGAGATTTAATATATAACTAGTATTTTGTATTTTGGAAATCTTGGATGATTTGGTATGTATTAGTCAATAAAAACTACGAGTTATTATAAAGCGCTAGAATTTATATTTCAGGTCAATTTAGTGGAAAATAGTCCGTAAAATTGAGATATTTTGTAAAATGTCAAAATTTTTGTTTTAGAAAATTATGTTAATTTAATGGATAATAGTCCATAAAAAATAAAGATTTTGTAAAATGTTAGAATTTGGTGGATAATAATAGCACACACAAATTGAGAGATTTTCTAAAACATGAATTTATATTCTGGAAATTATGCTAATTTGGTGGATACTAGTGCATAAAAACATAGAGATTTTATGAAACTATAAAATTTTGTATTTTAAAAAACTAAATAGAACTAGTGGATAATAGTTCATAAAAACAAGAAATATTATATAACGCTATAATCTAACCATTTAATTAGTTTTTCTAATAAAAATTGATGGCATCTATCATTAAAATTGAGTGTGATTATTTTTCTTCATAGAATGCTATATTTTAAAAAGTGAACAAATCCAACTATTGTTTTATTTTTAATCTACCATTAAATATCCTTAAAATAATCCCAACCGTTGACATAAATAATCCCAACTCTTGTGTTATTACGTTTAGATGTTTTATATTTTTTGTTGGCCACGTTTAGAATTTACCAAGCTATAAAAATGTGATTTTATGAATCCACATCTCGTCAAGAAAGTGAGATTAGAAAATTAGAACAGGTATTTCATAGACAAAGGCAACAAAAGATGGAAATGTGGGTGATGAAACAAAAAGGTTAGCTAGTACATTAAACAATAAACAAAATGTATATGGGTTGCAACTAAAAGGGAAGAGGATAACTGAAAAAGTGAAGCCCAAAAAGAGTGTATAAACATCATCATCATCCAACTTCTTTCTCTTAATCCTCAATTGACTGAATCTCTCCCATCATTATCCTGTTACTCACCACATTAAATCCAAGAACCGATGCGCTTAAGTTTACCTTCTTCCCTTTCTTTGTCTTTTTCTTTCCTTCAACTTTCGAGAACCCTTCGTTTGCATTACTTCCTGTGTTATAATACTCTTTGCTTGTGTTGTTTCGGGTCCCGACTCCTGAGCCAGAGCTCTTTGATTGAAATGCAATCTCGACTACTTCTGATGGTAACAGATCCTTGTAGTTGAGAAACTTGTCGATGAACTTGTGGTTTGGATCAAACGACCCCAAATTTTCTATAAGAAGAGTTTCAGCTTCTGATCGGGATAGCTTCAGACAAAATTCCAAGACACTTGTATCTGACAAAACGGATAGATACACATCAAAACCAGAATAACAGTTGGATGAAAATAAAAAAAAAGAGGATCATTTCTCGTTCCTATATGTTATAAAAATGATGAAAACTAGGAAAGACAGAAAAACAAGAGTGTAATATTAACTTTTCATACCTTCTGAACCAAGAAGTCTGAGACACTCGCTTTTGCACCAATCTCTGAAGCCATTCGCCTCTGAGAAACCACAAACACACACCAGATAAACAAGCTATAATTTTGGATATAAAAGAATGATTGTACTCTTGAGTTTCGTACACCAGATAAACAAGCTTTAATATACAAACCTGTGAGTTTTGTCACTGCCTCTTTTTTCCCTTTGGAGACAACAGGTGAAGACAAAACCCGATCTGCAGATCCAGTTGAAACTGGTTTCTGTCGGTTTAGTGAACTTCCTGCATTTACTTTCCCAGGAGTGCTTTTGGTTCCCCAACTGTTTTGACTTGTTAGATGAGGGAAGTCTCCCCTGCTCAGACATAACTCTCAGTTAGTTCATTCCTTTAACAAACATAAGGCTAGCATAAAATGCGCAAACTCATAGCATCTGCAAATTATAAACAAAAGCTACTCCTTGAATATATTCAATACCACAAGATCAGACTATGACGAGTTGGAAACTCGAGGACAAGAGAGAGAGAGAGATTCATACTGTTTTGATTCTTGGGTCCGTTGCTCAATTGGACCCCAGAAAAGGTCATCATCACCTTTGGATTTTGACTGCGAAGAAGAATGAGAAATGGCCTGCGAGGGGGNTTCATACTGTTTTGATTCTTGGGTCGGTTGCTCAATTGGACCCCAGAAAAGGTCATCATCACCTTTGAATTTTGACTGCGAAGAAGAATGAGAAATGGCCTGCGAGGGGGAAGATCCGGAGCGTGACCAAGAAGGAGCACCACCCTGAGGAGCCTGTAATGGAGTAGATTTCTGGGGGGTAAGCACTGGAGAAGGTGGCGGATGAGATGAGGTCGTCATCTTCTCTTGCTCCCTCACGATATCCCTAAGTGAGAAAGGTTTTGTGGATTTTATCGGAGCAGTGGACCATGCAGCAGCTGGTGGAGAATTGCTTACAGCCTCTCCTTTCCAAAGAACAAAATCTCCCAAAGAAGGCCCAGAAGGGATAGCGGGCAAAACTTCCTTTTCTTGCTGCTGCACAACACGAGAACTTTTTCCCTTCTCAACAGAATTCGTAGGAACGGATGAATCTAAAGTAGGAACATGTGCAGCACTTTTTGCTCCAGAATTCTTTGCTCTTGCAGATTTCTTGCGGCTCTTTTTTGTTTCCTTAGCCTCAATGAAGTTATCATCATCTAAAGACTCTGCATTAGAGGCTGCGACTTGCATAGTTGTCTCGTTAGAAATGATATCCATAACTTCCCTCTCTTGGTCACTGGATTTGGGTAAAACATTATCAATCTGTAAGTTACGCGAGTGGCTTTTATTGCCAACACCAGTTTGGATACTAACTGACTCTCCAGGAGTCTCTCTAGGGATGTGATGATCTGAATTGCCCACAATCCCAGCCCAAGGAGCAGTCAATCCCACTGAACTGACAGAACTAGAAACTTTTGGAGCTAGAGCTTCTGCTTGTGCTACTCTCTGTTCCTCCATTTGAATTTCTAGCAGTGACTTTGGTTTAAAGCCAGGGGCAGGCTTCCAAGCTCGTCCCGGTTGTGTTCGCGTGTTTTGCAGTAAAGAGTCATTGACTGAATTAGCTTCTGAGCTCATCTGGGAGGTGCTTAAAGCTGTGGCTGTGGAGCTCTTACTAAGGTGGGTATCACTATCTATCAAAGTTTCAGAGGACTTTTTCTTTTTACACTTTGTCTCAGAATCATCAGTACTTCCTGTTTCAGATTGCTTTGCCTCCTGAAGAGAAGCTCTAGCAGCTGCATTAACCGAGTCAACAGACTGCTTATTGGCTCGTTGTTTCTTGGACTTCTTTTCAGAAGTCTTCCTTCCCCCAGGAACTTCGTTGTTTTTAACTTCGGTTGCAGGAATCTCCACCGATGACACATTAGTGGCCTCTCCCTGTTCAGCATACAAGGGCTTAGCCTGCTCCTCCAGGAACTTATTTTCACATGTTTTTGGAGCTGTTATAGTAGGAGACACTTGTTCGGTAATCACAGGACTAACAGGAGTGGGCCTTTCACTGATTGGACAGCTCACAGATTCTTCTTCCACATTATGCAATGCAGGAGAATGGGTAGGCTTTTCTGAATACAAGCTGTTCATGTAATCAGCAGAAATTGTTCTTTTATATTCTGGTTTAGAATGGGTATCACTGATTTGATCTGCAAGAACTGCCCCCTGGCTCATCCTAGGGTCAACATCACCGAACAGCTGGTGTTGCAGGTGCATAGAGAGTGTTCCAAAAGCAGCAATATTCTGATCAGTAGCTGCAGTTAAGTTGACACCTCGCTCCTCATGGGAAACAGGAACCTGCATCTGCTGATTGAGCTGAGTCATGTCTTTTGACGGTTGCAGCATAAGTGCATCGAAAGAAGACTGCAACTGTCCATAAGAGGGCTCTCCAAACCGTTGTTGAGAACGCTGCTGATCAGCTAGAACCTGGGAAAACAGCTGTTGTTGCTGTCGTAACAACTGCTGCTCTTCTTGTTTCTGATGTTGGTGTTTGAGCAAGATCATCTTTTCAAGCAATATACGCTGCTGTTGTGGAGAAAGAGATGTCTGAGCACTCAACTGCAACAAGAGCTGTTGCTGCTGCAACAGATTGAGCGATTGTTGATCTTGGGATAGTCCAGAGGCGAGCATCATATCAGTAGATAACATGCCACCAGGATTATTTTCACTAGGTTGACCAAGTAAACCTGCCAAAGGTAAATTCTGCTCTGGCAGCCTTTGCTGTTGGACACCAAACGTAGCCGGATGAGGATTACTAACAGCAGGAGAAGACCTATCCGTCACACCTTGCAGTAGGGACAACAAATCAGAACTTGGAGAACGGGCAGGTTGTTGAACATTCTCTGATCCTGGCATTGCAGATTCCCGGCCAGGCCAATATGAATATGGACTAGGTACTGTTCTCTTCCGCTCAAGTTCCAATTGCTTAGCCAAGAGATACATGTCAGCCCCACCATCAGTAACTGGTAAAGACAACCCACCAGAACTATTAACAGTATATCCTTGAACACCTGTAGACATAACATAGAAACAGCGAAAGTAATCATAATCAGTGGTCCCAGGCGGCTACTAGGAAAACAAAAACATTATTAAAACCCATTCAAGGCCACGCTAAAACTACCTTGAGCTGGATTGTTCAAACCCCCAGACATCAACGATTCAATAAACCGATTCTCTGCTACAGCCCCTCCAGTGTGCGTATACCTCATATCATTTTGCAACATATCAGCCTCAGCTACCCCAGAAAGAACTTTCCCCACACCAGGGAGGGCAGGTACAGCTGCATCAACAAATTCGTTTGGCTTGGCACCAGTAAAACCAGGCGGTGGACCCGACTTAGCCCGCAAATGTGGCATCACATCACCAAGTAACAAAAAAGGAGAATCGTTCGGTGCACTTGCAAGACGAACTAGTAAATCTATGCCAAAATATCCAGCCTCAAACCAACCAATGATATCAGATCCAGAAAAAGGGCCTTGAATTAGACCTTGAGGATCTTTATAATATAGTGAAAGCTCTTCAGGCGAAGCTGGCAGAACCTTTCTAACTTCCATCTCCCTGTCGAACACCAGGGATGGCTGCCTCCTAAGTGCAGGATCTTCACTCATTTGCCATCTTGATTCACCTTTGGACTGTGGGAACATCATCACATTGTTAGCTGAATGGTTTATTGAATTTGAATCTTTTGGATGCGACCAGACATTGTCAGAAGATTTCAGCCTGATATCAGCTGACAGGTCATTCCAATCATGTGAGATCCTACTCGATCTTTCTCCCACAGAAGGCTGACGCCACGGAGACTTGGATTGTATATGATTATTTCCCTCCATACTGAGTTCTTTTAGTTCTCTGATAGGCGTCTCATTGCCTTTCCTAAAAGGAGTATATCCTTCATGAGAAGCTGCAAACATGACAGGAACACGATGTGTGAGAGGCTGATAGGGAAAGACAAAGAACATGAATACTATTTACAACAGATATCTAGCACTTTCACCTTTGAGATAATTGCTCAAAAAAAATTTATGAGCACGAGTTAATTCAATAACTATAGAAAAGGGAGCGTCACTAAATTACGATAACAGTACGAAAAGAGACAACAAAGATGGCATAAAGATCACCGTAAAGCATACCTTCAGGCCTGAACTTATCATCTGGATATGTCCTTGTTTCTCCACCTTCATCTTTAGATTCCTCAGCACTGTATGTCATATCTTCTCTGCTTCCATCTGCAACAGGGCATACCATTTTTTTACCAATTCTGTCATTATACACAAAACACTAGAACCCTTGATGCCTTTCTCGGAATTCGTACCAGGCTTGATTCGCCTAGGTTGTGAAAACTCTCCTGGATTTCGTCCACTAGTGCCATCCTTGGATGTCTGAGGGGCACCGCTGCTCACAATTTTTCCTTTCTCAATTGCATCCAGATGATTCTATTGAGGAAGAGCAAGGGTATAAAAATTACAATACTAAGATATTCATTAACTCCTTTTTTCGTCGCAACCATGTATTAACTAAGAAGAAGAAAAACATTAACTAAATTCAGAAATACTCACCACTTCATCAGAGCTTGGAGCGCAGAGAGCCAGAGGATCCGATGGCTGCTCACACGTAAGGGAAGGCACCTCAATGAACCCATCTGGAAACTTTTCATAACACTCTATATATGTCATCCTGTACACATCCAAGAGTTTCATTCTGCTATATCTCAAATGGGGAGGCTCTCCAAGACCACTTCCCCCCTTTTCAGCGGCAGAACCATGAGGGTGAGACTGGTTTGATGCGGTCATAAAAAGGCTTCCACCAGGATTCACTCTTCCACGCCCACCTGAGAAGATGGCAGTGTTGTCTCCACGACCCCTACTGTGAGAGAATGGTGTAAACTGCTTGTTTGGCGTTGATTGGCTGTGAAGAGCTTCTCCTCTTCCTCGACCATGAGAAGGTCTCCAGGGCCGGTAATGGTCTCCATCACCTGAAGGAAGAGATGGACCCTTCTCCCGAATGATTTCACCATCTTTACCAGAATCATCCCCCCATCTATTTCGCATACTTTCAGCTTCCTTATCATCAGGTCCCCAACGAGAGTTCCACTTGCTCTCACGCCGCTGCTCTGGCCCAGCGTCCTTGTTTCCTGAATCAGTCCACCGGTCATTTGGTCCACGCCGTGGTTCCCCAAAGTGTTTAGGGCCTACATTATCCCACCGATCCACCTTCTTAGTATCACCAAATTCTTTTTCGCCATTCCTCCAGTGATCTTTTCGGACTGTGGACAAGGTATCCCTTTCCTCATCACGCCAACGATCACGGCGACCACTTTCTGAATCAAGCAAGGATGGCCGGAAAACATCTTTTTTCTTCAGATGATCCGGTGTCTCCTCCCCATTCCCTGCTGGTTTCGCAACATCTAAGTGGTTTCCATACGGATTCGGCAGTGCCTGAGCTTCCTGTAAAAGTTAAACCAGGTCACATGTTAAGAGAATATGAAACTGAAAAAAAAAAATTGCCCACACACAAGCAATATGAACATACCACAGTTCCCATTCCAGTCTTGTTCTCCCCTGGTTTGGAGAGAAGCCACTGAGGAGAAAGAGGAATAGCATTGTCAGAACCCTGGATATCTGCACAAATAAGGCCAAAATGTTACTCTAATCCTCTAGCATAGACATATTAGAGGAACATCCTGCAGTCATCTTGGATCTATAAAACAAGACTTGACGATGCCGTCAAACTACTACAATACATATTTTGAACCCGTCATGAAACAAGGGCACAAATTACAAAGTGTCTCACGTCAAGATGGAAACAATCCAAATTTAAAGGATCTACAGCATACGAAAACAAAAAACAAAAACTTGACGCGTTAAAGAATCTAGAAAACTCTCTAGGTATAAAAAGATATGGATAAGCAAAATGATAACGAGCACAGAGCTCGTGATACCATTAGCAATCAGTGTTCCAGCAAAAAAAGGTCAGTTTGGGCTGTATCTAAGAGCTGAAAGCTGGTAATATTATCTCATTTGCTCTCAGCTTACTTTTTCTACAAATTCAGAATAAAATTAAAAAATAGAACAGTAGAAAACCGAGAGAGATCAGGAAATACTAAAAACCCTAATTAAATCCGGAGACTATATAGACTCTATAAAAGACTAATTCAATCGATGATTCAGTAATCGGGCAGAGAAGAGATGATATCTCTCTCTCTATTAAAAATTAGGGTTTAGAAACAGAGGATACGTAATGAGAGGCTCGAACACAATGAAATCATAGCAGAACGAAAAAAACAGAAAATATGGCGGAATACCTCTGAAGATCTGGTGAGGAGGATTGATGGCGGCGGCGTCAGCGGAGGAGTTAGCCATTGATGATCGTTCGAAGTTACAGAGTTACAAAGAGAGACGAATCGAGCGAGAGAGAGATTACGGTGAAGAGAAACGTAGGTTTTAAAAGCCCTCAAGGGGAACGACTAAAAAAGACGGCGTAGGTTAAGCTAACATTTATCTATCAAGCGTACAGTAGCATTCTCTAGTACTTCGAACTTATAAAAAAATAAAAGCTTTTTATGTTTTAGGTAAAGACAGTTTTCCCCATGATTATCCACATTGTGTCTGGGCTCACGCGTGTAGTAAACGCGTGTTGCGCACTTGTCTTTGAATATAACTGGCACGTGGCATGTACACGCGCGTGTAGCGAACGTGAAAATTGAAGTAATGACTATTTTTGTTTTCTCTGTGTTCACTTTGTTTACTGAGTCCTTGAGAATTGAGTGCAAGAGTGGCTTGCTTGTGGATAAAAAGAGAAAACCCTAAACCGGAAATTCAAGGGGTCGAACACAACGGTTTTGACCTGCTCATGTCTTTAAAGTTTAAACCCACATGTAGAGATGAACATTTTGAGTATCCATTCGAATTCAAATATAATTATTCGGTTATCCATTTTTATGGATTATGTTTGTATAATCCATTCGTTACATATAAGAATAACACAATGTTAGTTTTTTTTTTTGTCAACACACAACACAATGTTAGTTTATTTCATACAATAAATAATTTATATATTTTAAAAANGTCAACACACAACACAATATTAGTTTATTTCATACAATAAATAATTTATATATTTTAAAAAATATAAAATCTGAAGTCTATTAAATATTATTTTCCGAGTGAGGTTTATATTCGGATAATTATGTTAATTAGTTGTGATATCGAGTATAATAATTAGATTTATATATTAGTTAGTTGTGATATATATTTTATATATGATCGATAGAATCTAAGTAATTTATATTACGGAAAAATAAATATTCCAAAAATCTATATATTAAAGTATTCAAACTTAATATAATACTATATTTTGACTTGAGCCATACTCGGGATTAAATAATATATTTATATATAACAAAATATAAAATAATAATATAAATTGTTTATATATATCATATTATAAAATATTTGTTATTTGTAATAAAATTAATACTAATATTTTGCTTGGTAAAGTTATAGTATATAACAAATCTCTATAGTATTATTTAAGGATCACTTTTAAG
>OVAU01001377.1:2569-14526 GCA_900406315.1 Biscutella laevigata subsp. laevigata
TATGACCAAAAAATCTACTTTAGTGTTACAGTTTCATGGATAAAAAATCTGAATACAAAACAAAAATAATGACCCCCAATATTAATTGAAAATTAATTTTTGACACAAACCATAGACATGCATGGATAACACAAACAATTTGTGGTATAAAATTCAAATTTGTTTAGATGACATTTACAAAGAAAATGAAGATTCAAGTGATAAAATAACAAAATGGTATTTTTGATATGTTGGAAATATCCAATTTTTTTATTTAAATAAATATTTTAAAGGTTTTATTGATGATTTCTCTTAAAGAGAATGAGAGAAAGGAAAGAGAAAAAGAAAGTAAGTAAGAAAGAAAAAAAGAATGGGAGAAAAAGGAAAGAAATAAAAAGAAAGAGAAACGAAGGAGGAAAGAAAAAGAGAGAGGGGCTTTTAGCCATTTTACTAAATGAAAGTGTCTAAAATCATTTGAGTGCCTTAAACAGCAAATACATGTTGTAAAAGTGTGCTTTTTAGGTATTTTTCCTTTAAAATATGTAATATTGCTATGATAAAAATTTAATTTTGATTATATTTTTATTTATATATGAGTTTGATTTATGTACTTTTCATTTGTAAATTTAAGATTACACTAAAAATTAGGAGATTTGTTTTAAATCTCCAAAAAGATACTCTGTTTTGAAGTTTGTAAATTTCATATCTGAAGTTCAAAGGTATTTTTCTTCAAAAGCAGAATTAACTTCAAAAATATTTGTATTTTATATTATAGTTATTATATTTGTTAGAATTAATTTAAATCCATAAACAATTAATATATAACTTTTACATAGGAATACATAACTATATATTAAATTACAAAAAATCATATTATTCCATAAAACTATTTTTGTAATGCTCAAATATATGATTAAATAGTGTATTTTAAAGTAGAAAATGATTCCCTTTATTTTTAATTTGTAGATTACAGAAAAAAATGTCAAAATATTTATGATATATAAAATATTTAAGGAGTAAACGATAAACCACAAAATACTAAGTAATCATAAATATAATGTGTAATTGTACAAACCCAAATGAAAATAAAAATTGAAATTTCAAATTTTATTTTAGAGAGCAAAAAATTTCATATTTAAGTTATAGAATGTCTTTTAAAATGCTCTTAATAGTTAATACTAACATAGCAACTTTAGTGGTGGGTTATGTCAACTATTAGTGGTGAATCAATTTTTAGTAGTGAATTATTAAACTTTTAATGATAAATCATTTGAGATTAAAAAAATGATGAATCATTATAACTTTAAAAGTGAATCATTACAATTTTTTAGTTAAACAATTAGTTTCATACCTTTCAAACCGATGCAAAGATTTATTATGTATTTAAAAAGGCACACAAAAGAGAAAGAATAATTACTCTCAAGTGAACAAAAAAAAAACAAGATAATTGTTGAGTTTATTTCGTTAACAAAATCTAATGAGTCATATTTTATTTTTTTCTTAAAAAAAATTCTTTAAAGTTAGTTCATATATGATTTTTAATAAAAAAAGTTATATAAAAGTTAATTTTGTTCTGTTTTAAAATCATTTGTATTGTTCACTAACGTCAACGTTTTTATAAGAAAAACTATGGGTTAATTTGGTTAAAATTTAACGTGTTTTATAAATTCACAAATTATTAAAACCGCTTGAGTTATTAAGTCCATATTTGGAATTTTATTTTATTGACTTCCACGGTTATTTTTTCCAAAATATATCAAATTCTGGCTTTAAAAAAATCATTTTTTGTAAATTATTATCCACTAAAGGACTATAAATTCTTAAAATATAAAATTATAATGTTTTACAAAATCTCTGAATTTTTTATGAAATTACACAGTAGACCTAATCAAAAATATTTTTCAAAATACAAAATTTTGGACTCTTACAAAATCTTTTAATTTTTTAGATGTTATTGAGCACAACTTTCCAAAATACAAAATTCTAATATTTTATAAATCTCCAAGTTTTGTTAACTATTATTCTCCACATCAACATAGTTTTCTAAATTACAAAATTCTAGCATTTACAAAATATCTCAGTTTTCGTGGACTATTATCCTTCAAATCAACATAAATTTTCAAACAAAATTTTTTTGCGTTTTATAAAATCTCTTAGTTTTGTAGATTATACTCCACCAAATCACCAAAAAAATTCAAAATACAAAGTTCTGACGTTTTGTTTTTGTGAGAAATTATCCATTAAATGAGCATAACTTTTACTAAATTCTAATGTTTTGCAAAATTGTTCAGTTTTTGTGGATTAATATCCAAAAAATTACCATAATTTCTCATAATATCAAATTATAGCATTTTACAAAATGTTTAAATTTTGTAGACTATTATCCACGAGATGAGTATAATTTTCTAAAATACAAATTTTTAGCGTTTTTTAAAAAAATATGTTAATGTGTGTGTACTATTATCCTTCAAATGAGCATAATTTATCAAAATACAAATTTTTATTATTTTATTAAAACTTTCAGTTTTTGTGAACACTTATCCAACAAACTAACATAATTACTCAAAATACAAAGTACTAGCTTTTTATTAAAATCTTATTTATGAGTTATTATCCACCAAATTAGCATCAATTTCCAAAATACAAATTCTAGCAATTCACCATATCTCTTAGATTGTGTAGACTATTATCTACAACATAATAATATTTTTCAAAATACAAAAAATTTAGTGTTTTACAAATAGGCTATAATTATCAACAAAAACAACATAGTTTTTTCTCAATACAGAATTCTAGAGGTTTACTAATTTTCTTAATTATTGTGGACTATTTTCCATGAAACTAAACGTAGTTTCTAAAAATACAAATTTCTAGCGCTTTACGAATTCTCTTAGTTTGTATATATTGTTATTCACAAAATCTGCATAATTTCTCAAAACACAAAATTTTGGCATTTTATAAGATTTCTTAGTTTTTTGTGGGATGTTATACACCAAAATAAAAATTCTAGCATTTTATAATTCTTCTCAGTTTTATAGGCTATTATCCACCAATTAAGAATAATTTTTCAAATAGTATAAATTATAGTGTTTACAAATATCTTAGTCTGGGTGGACTATCATCCTTCAAATTAGCAATAATTAAAAAAATACAAAATTCTAATATTTTACAAAATCTCTCTGTTTTTTATGAACTAGATTATCAACAAAGTGAGTATATTTTTTAAAATTATGAAATTCTGACATTTTCAAAATCTTCTAGCATTAACAAAAACTCTCCGTTTTTTGGACTATTTTTCTACCAAATGAGAATGGAGATAATTTCCTAAAATACAAAATTTTAACGATTTAAAAACTCTTAAATTTTGTGAACATATTATCCACTAAATCTATATACTTAATTTTTGTAGCAATTTACATTTTTTCTTATTTTTGTGGACTAATATTTTCTAAATAAATATAATTTCTCAAAATTTTAAAATCCAAAAATTGTACACAATCCTCAAAAAATTTCAGAATATTTTAGTGTTGTGCCACCTAACATTTCACAAAATATTTAATTTTTATGGACAGAGTTTAAAAACACACAAAATGTTTACTTCTTCTCTACAGAACTTCTTTCCTTCTCTGCCCCAAGACATGAGGCTTCTTCGCCGCCGTTTTTTCTATTCCGTCGATGCGATTACTGGAGCTAACCGGCGACGATACGCCACTAGTTATGTCGCCAAGGTTACTTCATCATCTCCCTCTGGCCGTTCTCTCTCCGCCGAAGTTTCCCTTCCTAATCCCCTCCCAGCCGACGTACGCGGCTACCCTCTTCCTCGTCGCCATCTCATCTGCCGAGCTACCAATCTCCTTCTCCGCTACCGCGGAACTTCTTCTGACCTCTCTAATGCTTTCTCGGACCTCTCTGATTACCTCTCTTCTCTTTCACTCTCCCTCACTCCCGACGAAGCTTCCGAGATTCTCAAATCCCTTAATTGCCCTCGCCTCGCCGTCGAATTCTTCCAGTTTGTTCCTTCTGTTTGCCCTAGCTCTCAGACTGACCCTTTTCTATACAATCGGATCATCTTAATCCTCTCGAGGTCGAATCTTCCCGACAGATTCGATCGCGTCCGGTCGATTCTTGAACTGATGGGGAAATCCAACGTCCGTGGGAATATTTCCACCGTCAATATCTTAATCGGTTTCTTCGGAAACGCGGAAGATTTGCAGTTGTGCTTGAAATTGGTAAAGAAATGGGAGTTGAAGATGAACTCTTTCACTTACAAGTGTCTTCTTCAAGCTTACTTAAGATCTCGTGATTCTTCAAAAGCATTCCATTTGTATTGCGAGATTAGAAGAAGTGGGCACAAACTCGACATCTTCGCTTACAACATGTTGCTTGATGCGTTAGCTAAAGATGAAAAGGTACTTTCTTTGAGCTCAATATTTCACTCCCAAAGTTTTAATTGAGTTTCTTGAATACTTAATTTTTCTGATGGTGCAGCTTTTTGTTAGATTGATCAGGCTTGCAAAGTATTCGATGATATGAAGAATAGACATTGTAGAAGAGATGAATATTCTTACACCATTATGATCAGGACTCTGGGGAGGATTGGGAAATATAATGAAGCAGTTTCTCTTTTCAATGAGATGATAACTGAAGGGCTTACTCTTAATGTGGTTGGTTACAATACACTGATGCAAGTTCTTGCAAAAGGCAAAATGGTTGATAAGGCTATTCAGGTTTTCTCTAGAATGGTGGAAACAGGTTGCCGACCAAACGAGTATACGTATAGTCTGGTTTTGAATCTTTTAGTAGCTGAAGGTCAGCTTGCGAAGTTAGATGGAATTGTGGAGATGTCGAAAAGTTATATGACTCAGGGTATATATTCTTATTTGGTTAGAACGCTAAGCAAATTAGGGCATGTAAGTGAGGCTCACCGGCTATTTTGTGATATGTGGAACTTCCCTGTGAAAGGGGAGAGAGATAGTTACATGGCGATGTTAGAGAGTTTGTGCGGTGCGGGTAAAACCGTTGAAGCTATAGAGATGTTGAGCAAGATACATGAGAAAGGTGTAGTTACTGATACTATGATGTACAACACTGTGTTCTCGGCACTGGGTAAGCTAAAGCAAACATCTCATCTACATGATCTCTTTGAGAAAATGAAAAAGGACGGTCCCTCTCCAGATATTTTCACATACAATATACTTATCTCCAGTTTAGGTCGGGTAGGAGAAGTTGATGAGGCTATTAACATCTTTGAGGAGCTTGAGAACAGTGACTGTAAACCGGACATTGTTTCTTACAACTCTTTGATTAATTGTTTGGGGAAGAACGGTGATGTTGATGAAGCCCATGTTAGATTCAAGGAGATGCAAGAAAAAGGGTTAAACCCTGATGTGGTCACGTACAGCACTCTCATAGAATGTTTTGGGAAAACAGAGAGAGTTGAAATGGCGTATAGATTGTTCGAAGAGATGCTTGTTAAAGGTTGTCAACCCAACATTGTGACATATAACATTTTGCTCGATTGTTTGGAGAAGAGCGGGAGAACTGCGGAAGCAGTTGATCTGTACTCAAAGATGAAACAGCAAGGATTCACACCTGATTCCATTACTTACTCTGTGCTTGAACGTTTGCAATCTGGCACTCATGGAAAATCACGTATCCGTAGGAAGAATCCGATAACGGGTTGGGTGGTCAGCCCTTTGTAGCATGTAAGCAAGCGAAATGAAGAATGGAAACTGCAGATTCTTGAGTTTCTTATTGCACTCTTCACAAACACAGTCTTTCTCCGTATTGCTCTGCTTGAACCTGAAAGATTTTGATTCAGGAGAAATGAGAAAACAGAATTGAGATTGAAAGTTTTGCTCAGTTTATATTGCAAGGTTATTATTGATTGACGAAACAAATTGCTAGAATTCATGAAGAACAACGTTTTTAAATCAACAAGGATCATAGGAACAAGAAGAGCGTTGCGGTTGCTGTTGCTGTTGCTGCAAAGTCATGCCGTTATCGCTACTTCTAAACGCCATAACTTCATCTAGCGATAAACGTTTCATCTCAAATCGCTGACGTGGTGCACTATGCGAACGAACCTTCGCCTTAAACGACTGAGTTTTCTCCATATAGCCAGGAGTGCTCGAACTGCTTCCATAATCACGCAAAGCGTTCCCACAAACGTTCCTAGACGGAGACTGCGTTACATTGTGGCGAATATAAGCTTAACTCCAAGTCACGCATATCGTCTTCATATTCAGACATTACAACAACGTTTTGCACTTGTTTTGATTTCGATCTTGAACTTGGTCTCCTCTTGTATGTATCGTCAGTTTCTACAACCTTTGGACTTCTACCATCGTACGGCGCTTCGACTAACTTGTCCTATCAACAGAAAACGCACTTTAGTCTTGTTTTTAGCTTTAAAGAGCAAAGAGGAGACAATGAAAGTCAATTTGGTTCATTACAAAGGATCGTCGTGGTTGAAACATGTTGTAATCTTTGTTGAGACAATGACTAAAGCTTTTATCCTCTGCAACATCGCAGCAGCACGTTTCCTTACTAAGTATCCTCTCACTAAAGCTTGTAGCTTTACTATACCTTTTAAAGCCCTTAATGCTTTTCTCGCCTAACCATAAATTGAAAGTTGTTTCTAATCAAAGATTTGCCAAAATTTGATTTATGAAAAAGTGGAATTTACCAGAGAGCGCCTAAAGGCTTTTTGAATTTTCACGGAGGCTAACCGCTCTTCCACCGTGATGTCTCCCGCTCTTCCTACAGCCGTAACCGCTTTCACCGGCGAGACCTCTGCTTTAGAAGTTGTGGCAGTATCAGTCGCAACAGCAATTGTGTTTATGTTCTGTTCCTTTTCCGTATCCGTCAGAAACGCTTTCAACCAAATATCGCAGTCGCCGGAATCATCGCCGCCGTAAACACGGCTTTGTCTTTCGTTGATCTTCTTAATGCGAAAAAAGCCCTTAAACCATCTCGCTGCTCTGGTCATCTTGATATGAAATAATCAACAACACCTCTTTTGTTATCTGTGAATGTGACGATTCGATAAGATTCCAAACTGTTTTATTATGGCTAGTTAGAATTTGAAAGCATATTATCATGAATATGGATGGGTAAAAGAAGAAGATTACTATGAATAAAATGATTACAGATTATAAAATATTATATAGTATGTTCTTACACATGTAATCATGGTTAATTCACAGTTACTTAAACAGCGATGAAATGACAACACTTGTTAATCCGATTGACTTTATAATATATTCCATATGCATATATATTTTTTGATAAATATTATATATATATATATGTAGAGAATTACCAGAGAAAACAAAAATGTTATGCGAAATTATTTTCTTTATTAGTACAGAATTTGGATGAAAGGAAGAAGAAGATCTGACACAACCTTATGAAAAACTGATACAAGACCAAAAAAAAAAAAAAAATTGATACCATGCAAAGACAAATTGCTTCTCACATCGTAAGAAGAAGACGATGCCTTTTCTATTTATGGAGTTCTGAGTTAGAATCACAGACTTCCACATTTACAGTAATTCCCTTAATTAAGAAAAAAATGCAATTAAGATTTTACAATTGCTAAAACATGAATTTGGGTAGTATTGGTTCTTCTTAATGGCTAAAACATGATGAATGACACTGATTACTCGATTTGTTAATGGGTTAATGGAACGTTTTATGGATATTTTTTTTAATTATTTAAGAACAATATTGTCTCGTTTTCTGCTATTGAATTCGGTAAGTTCTATAAGTTACTAGGGGAGGTTTGTTTTATAACTATTGTTATTATTTTTTTATTGATAAATGTAACATCTATATTATAAAATATACATATATTGTATAGTATTATTTATTTTCAGATAATTGTTTGTTGGTGATCTATGAAAAAACTTTATTTTTTTTACTTTGGCTGAATTTGTACTTTGTAGTATATAATTACATACAATATTTTAAAATGGAAACAAATTTTTGTTTCAAAATAGATGTTCTTTTTGTTCCATAAGATTATAGTAATATAAGATCATAATTTTGTTTTTATAGAGTTTACATTGAAAGGCATATCAAATACTATAGAGAACAAAGACAAAACATATGTTTAAAATCCACGACTCCCATAATGGTTTCGTTTTATTGGCTAATTCTCAATCCCAATAATTCTTAGACATCATCTGATGTATTAGTGTTGAACCACATCTATGCGTTGGCCAACATACGACATATAGTTCATCTTTGC
Source organism: Biscutella laevigata subsp. laevigata (assembly GCA_900406315.1). Lineage (NCBI taxonomy): Eukaryota > Viridiplantae > Streptophyta > Magnoliopsida > Brassicales > Brassicaceae > Biscutella > Biscutella laevigata. The sequence continues at coordinate 10,803 of OVAU01001377.1, forward strand.
AAGACCAATTATCGTTTCCTCTATCTCAGAAAAGTTCATTTTGCCAGCATCACAAGACCCTGAGACACATCAGACAAAGAAGACGAGATAATCAATACTACCCCCAAAAGCGCAAGATGATATTATAACTTAATGGTTGGATCCCTCTATGAAAAGAATTTTGAAAACAAACCTTAAAGGTATCAACATCAATGATGATATCGACGTAGTCTCTGTAAATATATTGTCTTCGTCAATAAAGATATCAGTATCAACGGAGTTGGGTAATATTTGGAGCATTAAGATAATTGCAAAATGATGAGGGGGCCATACCAACCTGGAAGTTTTAGCTATAACTCACATATCAACTTCTTTGAAAGTTGTCAGTAGAGTAAAAGTGTTTTGAGAGTCGTCTTTCAACCTAATGGTCATCTCCTTATGATGTCTTGTCATAACTCATAAGAACCTACAATGTTGTTAGATGGCATATCACCAAATAAAGTGAATGCAAAAGCTTGTCTTTCATATGGAAAACAAACAGAACATTATATAAGTAAAGACTAAACCTTGTTAGTTTCAATGCTGCATTCGTCTTATCGGATTGAATAGTGAAAATTGTATGGTTTTCTCATGGCATTTGTAGTGAACAATAGATCAAGCATCGGTATCTCAGACGCACATGTGACAACGCTGAGCTTACGTATCTTCATGAGAGAGATTTCATGTTATGAGCCATAAACCATTACCTTCATCATCACTGTCTTCAAACTCTTCCATTCCACCCATTCCTCCCATGCCCCAAGCCCTTCAAGTCCGGCCATTCCACCCATACCATCGAGTCCACCCATGCCACCGAGCCCTTCAAGTCCGCCCATTCCACCCATTCCACCAAAGTTCTGCAAGAAGCAAGAATCGATCACTCATTTCTCAAAGCTAGATATATATGAATAATAACAGTCACAAGCTACAAACATACCGAGAAATCCATTCCTCCCATTCCTCCCATATCCATATCCCCGGCATCTATATTGAAACAGAACAAAAAAAACCAAAACTTTAACACTTTACAAACTTTAAACGAAGGCAAGACTGTACATAAGGACTATATGAAGTGCTTACCAGCTGCACCTTCATCTTCTTGGTCTACCCACTTGTCCCAATCCACCTTAACATAGTGTGGCGCCTTTCCTACACGAAGTAGCTTATCCCACCTTTCTGGCTCTGCTTTCTCCAAGATACAGAATATGCTTTTTTCGCCAGTGTTGATTTTGCTTTCCTTTAAGATTCAAAGAGTTAGAAACTTATAAAGCAACCAATGATGAAATAAAATCAATTTAGTCTAAGAATCACACCTCTACATTGACTTTATCGTGAAGTTCTAGCTTAAGCTCATAAACGTGGTTTTCTGGTCCAGCTTTTACAGAGAACTCAAAGACTCATTTGGGATCTAGATTAACTTTTGTATCCTTACAATCGGCTAATACTACGGTGAGGAAAATCTTCTCGGTAGTCTCGGCCCACTTCACTTCAGGATGACGACTGTAAACCACATTAAAAAAACAATTAGCTTCAAGACCAAAACATAACAAAACAGAAACACCAAACTTGTAAATAAGAGTGACTTGATAATACACAATAAACTGAAACTACATTAACACCAACACGTTTGCAGATTCAGACTAAACAAAAACCGCTCTAAGCTTCAAGCTTAGCAAAGAGAATACAGATCCAAAAATCATTCATATACAGTCAATGGAGTCAATTTAAAAGAAAATACTTAGACCTAACGTAATAACCCCTAGAACAAATTCAAAAGCGTGTTAATGTAGACTGAAACTACATTAACACCAATACGTTTACACATTCAAGCTCAATAATAAGAAAAAAGGTCAAAATTCATAACACGAACTTAAACCCTAAACACAAAGAGAAGATAGATGCAAATCCAACTGCTCTAAGCTTCAAAGCTTAGCAAAGAGACGATAGGTGCAAAATAACATTCATATACAATCAATTGAGTCAATTTAAAAGAAAATCACAGACCCAACACAATAAACCCTAGACCCAAATTCAAAACCCTAATTTTTTTGTTCGCATTCCCCAAGAATCCTTCAAAGCGTAGACATAAATCCACAGATACTATAAAGAAACCCAAGAGAAACACCATTCCAATTTTGATGCCTAGAGATTAGTATCCTTAAGATCAGATACTCGTGTACCCTAAACCCTAAACAAAAAGAGAAGATAGATGCAAATCCAACTGCTCTAAGCTTCAAAGCTTAGCAAAGAGACGATAGGTGCAAAACAACATTCATATACAATCAATTGAGTCAATTTAAAAGAAAATCACAGACCCAACACAATAAACCCTAGACCCAAATTCAAAACCCTAATTTTTTTTTTCGCATTCCCCAAGAATCCTTCAAAGCGTAGACATAAATCCACAGATACTATAAAGAAACCCAAGAGAAACACCATTCCAATTTTGATGCCTAGAGATTAGTATCCTTAAGATCAGATACTCGTGTACCCTAAACCCTAAACAAAAAGAGAAGATAGATGCAAATCCAACTGCTCTAAGCTTCAAAGCTTAGCAAAGAGACGATAGGTGCAAAACAACATTCATATACAATCAATTGAGTCAATTTAAAAGAAAATCACAGACCCAACACAATAAACCCTAGACCCAAATTCAAAACCCTAATTTTTTTTTTCGCATTGCTCAAGAATCCTTCAAAGCGTAGACATAAATCCACAGATACTATAAAGAAACCCAAGAGAAACACCATTCCAATTTTGATGCCTAGAGATTAGTATCCTTAAGATCAGATACTCGTGTACTCAACCTGGATCCACGAACCTGGAGAATCCACGTCTGAAATCCCTGAGCAGACATGTGTCTTGCACAAAGAGAACTGCAATTAGATTAACCGCGTTTGTAAATCGAATAAGTTCTTCAAACTGAAACCCTCAACCAAAAAGCCAATGCCTTTAGCGTGAATATATATATATATATATATATATATATATATATATATTCATGAAACTGATTGGCATTGGAAGGAATGAAAAACGAAGGCAACATACACTGGGAGATAAAGCGGGGGATTCCTCGTGGAAGCCTGAGAGAAGAAAGAATTCATGATTAAAAACAGATACATTCTTAGATGCAGAAGCGTAGCCGGTGAATAGGAAGTCTGAGGGGGAGGTAAGTAGCGCTAGAGAGCGAGGCGCCGTAATGAAGCTCGTCGGCGTTACAAAGCGCTGATTTGAGAAAGAGAAGAAAGAAAATAAGCAGGCAGACTGAATCAGCCAGTATCGATTCAGATTTAATAAGAAAAAGAGAACTCCGATCGTTTAGAATTCCGTTCGTTCTGTTTCAATGGAAATCTCGTTTCAGAAAAGAAGAAGAGAACTTATGCCACGTGTCACTCATACAGACTACAGAAAAAAATCTGACGTGGATAGAAGGAGAAGCCCCAAAAGGCTCTTTTATATAAGAGTGATTTTCACTCTGAAGCATTTTCAATACTTTTATTACATAATAAAACACTTTGAAGTTTCTTTGCATTCTAGAACACATTTAATAAAAATGAGTTAAAATTGTGTCTTTTTATGACTATTATACCCTTCTTCTTTCTTAGGATACTTCTTCTCTCTCACATCTTCTTTTTTCTGGATTTTCAAATCTCGTTGTTTCTTCTTGCTAATCAACCCTAGCTTCTCACATTTCGCCTCTCTCTCG
>OVAU01001378.1:2368-15109 GCA_900406315.1 Biscutella laevigata subsp. laevigata
TGACCGTTGGAAAAGGAAGCTTCCTTGTGCTTATCCTCTTTCACCCCTTTTAGTCATTTTGTTTGTTTCCTTTTTAGGGTTATGGTTTGAAACCAAGGCTATTTAATAGCTTGTAAGGCCCTCGGCCGAAACTTAACTTTCAACTTAAGAATTTTGAGACAATCTCTCTTCTTGAAGGTTCATTTAGGGATGTGTCATATTCCCTAAGGATTTGAGTGTGTCATATCTCATTTCCAAATCTCTCTCTTTTCGACCTTAGTGTTTTCAAGTTTGTTCTTTTCTCTTTGATCGCAAAACCGGGAACTTTCATGCTATCGGGCGCAACTTCAATCGGGTGATCGAGAACATCGAGTAACCATGGGCTAGAGTTCATTTCGTCGAACGTTTAGCGAGTTCCAGGAGTTCCAACTCGGCTGATCTTCTCTCATCCTCTCAAAACCAAGATCCAGCAAGTCAGAGGTCCAGTCGCGAGAGTTTCATTCGGGAGAAACCAAGTTGGCCGCGTGTACGGCCGGTGAGGCCGTNTCGTCGAACGTTTAGCGAGTTCCAGGAGTTCCAACTCGGCTGATCTTCTCTCATCCTCTCAAAACCAAGATCCAGCAAGTCAGAGGTCCAGTCACGAGAGTTTCATTTGGGAGAAACCAAGTTGGCCGCGTGTACGGCCGGTGAGGCCGTACTCTTCGTCTTCGCGTCTTGCTATCGGATATCGGTCACCTCGGGCTCTCCTGCGTAGTCTAGCTTGACTGATCGTTAGTCTTTCCCGAAGACGCGTCTTGCTCGGGTTACTTCTCCAGTCGCGTTCCTTGGTCCGGAGGAAACAACACCTCGATTAGTACGACCGGCGGCCGCGAAAATAAAGAATTTCACCCATCTAGCCATTCTCTACTCTCACGGCCTAACCTCACCAAACTCTAACTTTCTCTTGACTCAATCTCTTATTTCGTCTTAGCTTACTGATTTCTTGGGTCTCACGGTGTCTTTATTGCAGGATCTAGGAAATACGGATCGGAGGCCGTACTTCACCGCAGTCGGCGTCTCTACCCTCCTCCAAGAGCGTTCTTTCATAACGGGCGTGAGTTAAAATCCGACAAAGATATCTACTGAAGACGAAGAAAGAAAAAGGATCCTCACTAAATCTCAAGTGTCTGATTCAAAACCTTGGATAAAATCATACTTTGATCCTTTTGAAAGCATATCATCAACAATACCTATGTATGCTTTTATGAAACTTTGTTTCTTTCTAAAGGATCTTTTGTCCTTTGTTTTGCCAAAGTTTCTTCGAAATGGTCTCCTATAACCTTGAGACTACTCCAAGAAACTGTTGGACTTATATTCTCGTGAGATTTTCATCAGTAAAAACGAGAAGTGTTGTCACAAGATGGGCTTCTAGTGTACCATTTTCTGCTTGAATTCTAACATCTTCGGTAAAGACTTATGGATGAACGCCGAGTTGTAAAAATCCAGACTTAAGGTTGAATTTTGATTACTCTATGCAAATATTGGAGTTGTATTGACTAAGCCAACCCTTTGAAAGAGATTGATATGATGGCAAGCTCAACCTGCTCCTCTCTAAAAGATAAGTATGACTTGGCAACCAAGTCTTTGGCTCTGATACCAGTGTATAAGCGAGCAACAACAGAGAGTCGTATTGACTATGCCGTGTTGAAAGAAGAGGGTGGTGATATCCTGGTAACACTACAAAAAATAGCTGATTTGCGACTACGTCTGTAGTCCCTTATATATGCGACTAATTTGCGACTAATGTGCAACTCCGTTTATGTGGTTGCAAAAGAGTCCCAAATGTTCGACTATGTTACAGGAGTCGCATATTTGCGACTACTTATGCAACTATAGGTACGTAGTCTCACAATATGCGACTACAAAGCGACTTATTTTGGTAGTCACAGTGATGTAGTCGGAGTAGTGGTCGCACATTACATGTAGTTGCAATGTAGGCGCTCATTTTTACGACTGATGTGCGACTGCGATCAAAGATCGCTCAATTTACGACTTAGGTGCAACTACGTGGCATAGTTACATATTTGTAGTCACACATGTCGTCACATATCGCAAGTAGTCGCAAATTAGTCACACTTATTTGCTACTAATGTGCGACTGTGTTTGGTAGTCGCATAGCAGTTATAAAAATTTGGTAAGACACGTGAAATCGAGTAAGAGGTAGGTGTAGCTAATTCTTGCCACTCATTAAGAAGTAAAACGTAGTCACAAAATTTGCCTATATATACTCACCTAAGAGTTTGATGTTTTGCACACAAAAAAACCTTATGGAGTTATTAGAAAAAAAAATAGTTATGGCAAATCCTTATAACTATTGGATTTGAGAAAGTGGATGTACCCACGAATCAATGAGCAGACAAATAACGTTTCCACTGAGTTTATTATCAGAGTGGAAGAATTCATAAGTATGACAAGCAATCAACCAATTGCACAAAGTAGTAGGGTAAGTTTTATTGTCCATGTAGTACTTGCAAGAATGATAAATTTCTTACAGGACATAAGATTTATATGCACCTGTATAATAAAAGATTTTTGCCAAATTATTACGTTTGATATAGACATGGAGAGGAATTGAATGTTGATTTAGGAACGTCAAGTTATAATGTCAATAACAATCAAGAAAGTCGTAGTGATCAAGAAGATGTGGGTGATAAATATGTGGAGAGGGTTCAGGATGCATTTAATGAAACATTATCCTTGAAAACGAAGATCAAATTAATGATCACGGTTATCATCAAACCTGGAAGAACCAAACGTGGAGACAAGAACGTTTTACAACATGTTGAAAGCATAAAAAATCCATTGTATGATGGTTGTTATGAAACTCGCAATTATCTTTAGTGGCTTAATTAGTTCATGAACTTGAAGGTAGATTATAATATGACCCAAAAATGCGTAGACGGTTGGGCTGGGCTAATTGCGAAGATTTTGCCAGACGATAACCAAGCGACGAGTTGATATTATGAGACAGAGAAACTGATGCGTATTTTAGGTCTCTCATATCATACAATTGACGTGTGTATCGAGTATGGTCTTCTGGAAAGAAGATGAAAATTGTATAAATGTAGATTTTGTGAAGCACATAGATATAGACATAGTAAAGGACAAACGAAAATACCATACAACCGTATGTGGTATTTTACGGTGGGAGACAAATTAAAGAGAATGTATCAGACCGAGAAGAATGCTAAAGCGATGAGATGACAAACATAGCATGAGTCAGAGGACGAAACAATGATTCATTCATTAGATGCAGCATAATGTAAAAAATTTCAGCAGCTACATCCTCGATTTGCTGAAGAACCAAGAAACGTTTACCTAGGGTTGTGCACGGATGGATTTAACTCATTTGGTATGTCACGAAATCATTCCCCATGACCTGTTATTATGACTCCCTATAACTTGCCCTCAAATATGTGTATAAGTCCGAAATTTTTATTTTGACGATATTGAATTTTGGGCTGAAGCATCCACGAGCCAGTCTTGATGTTTTCCTCCGACCTCTTATTGATGAGTTAAAAGAGCTTTAGTCGACTGGATTTGAGGCGTACAATATATCAACCAAGCAGAATTTTAACTTAAAAGTTGTATTGATGTGGAGGATCAATGACTTTTCAGCATATGCCATGCTCTCACGTTGGAAGATACAAAGACATTTCATCTACCAAACGGAAGGAAGACGTGTTGGTTTGAGTGTCACATATGTATGGAGTGGGAATGGTCAGGAGGTAAAGAAGTCGGGATATGGTAAGACGAATAATTGGCACAAAAAGCATATTTTAGGAGTTATCATGCTAGAAGAACTTATATCTACGCCATAATCTAGATGTCATGCATATAGAGAAGAATTTCTTTGATAACATGTTGCATCAAAAGACACAAAGAAAGCGAAAATGGATTTAGAATGGTTTTGTTCACGCAAAGAGTTGCATCTTGATGCTCGTGAGAAAGCTCATGTTCCTATATTTCGATTGACTTCATTAGCCAAGTGACGCTTTTTGGAATGTGCCAAGAATAAAGTCAGATTCCCGGCTATGCGTCAGACCTAGCTAGTTGTGTTGATATCAAAGGAGGGAAGTTTTCAGGTATGAAGAGTCACGACTGTCACGTGTTTAAGGAGCGGTTGCTTCCGTTCATTTTTGCGGAACTCTTACCTTGAAACGTACATCTTTATGTCTGGTATGTACATGCATTTCATAGTATTCATGTTATCAATAATAATTATACCGATTAATTAATGTATTAATTTATTTTATAAAGGCATTTGAGGTTTTCTTCAAGACGTGTGTTCAGGATCTTTGCAACAAACGCGGGTGCAAAAAATGAAGGAAAACATGGTCCTTATTTTATGTAATTTGGAGAAGATCTTTCCACCTGCATTCTTTGATGTAATAGAACATCTACCTATACATCTATCATACGAAGCGGAACTTGGTGGTCTAGTGCAATATAAGTGGATGTATCCATTTGAAAGGTTTTTTAAGAAATTGAAGAGCGAGGCGAAAAACAATAGATATGCAGCTAGATCAATTGTAGAATCCTATGTGAATGACGAAATTTCTTATTTCCCTGAACAATAATTTTCCGCAAATATACAAACAAAAGCAAGGTAATTTCAAAATTATATATAATAACCTTTATAATCATAATTTTTAGTAACTCAATAGTGTGTTATGTAATTAATATATATATATATGTGTATATATATATATATATATCAACTAAATTTGACGAAGGTGAAGCCCATGTGTATCTTGTTGGTGGTATACCAGATATATTCACCTACGAAGGTCGTTCAAGTGGAAGATGTAAGGAGATATGGTTGTCTGAAAGAGACTATGAATGTGCACATGCATATGTTTTGAGAAATTGTGAATACTTTCGGCCACTTGGAAGATATTTTGTACTACTAGGACTAAATTAATCTTAATATTGTATATAAGATATATATAGATTAATGTGTCGCTGTTTATATCTAGCTTATTTGAAGCTCATATTCGTCTTTCATATCCAACACTCTCCGATGATGATGTTTATACGATGAGAGAAGAACAATTTCCTATATGGGTTAGAGAATATGTAAGTTTAAGAAAATTGTATATGTTTATAAGTTTTTTTGTGTCATACTAATATGTGTTATTAAAATGTGGACATCACATGTGCATACAAGACATGGGACTGATGAGGCGTTCCCTATTTGGGTTCAAGAGTTAGTTTAAGGCCCTTTGACAAAGGCAATGACTTGACCCATATATTATACAAGAGGTTATTTGTTTCATACTCGAAATCACAGACATGGAAGAAAAACATATAACTACGAGATGTGTTAAAGGGGAAAATTATTAAGATGCATTTGATTGAACTTGAAAATCACACTTTTTAAATGTGAGTGGTATGACCCTACCATTGGTAAAGGCAGAAGGAGTGTGAGTGGTGTTATTGACGTTCTTGCATCAGGAAAATAATACAAATATGAACCTTTTATTTTTGGTACGTAATAACTTAATTTACTTTACTTATATATTAATAACTAATATAATATTTTGTATTCATTATAATAACTAACTTGTGACTTGATTTTTAAATGTAGTTTCTCAAGGCGATCAAGTTTTCTATATACCATACTCTTGCACTAAACAATTGAAGCAATCATGGCTCAACGTTCTAAAGTCAATCCGCAAGAAAATATTTCAGGAACATATACAAAATGTACTCTATTGCAACCGAATACCGGATTAAAATTCAAAATCAATACAATTGAAGAGATTGTGGTGGACAATTTAGCAAATGGATCAGGAGCAAGAGAAGATATTAGTTTCGACGTTGGAGATGAGGAACTAGGTGATATATATCTTAGTAATATTTCAAGTTCTGATGATGATGACGATGAGAACAACGATGATCAAGAAATATTGTTTTTCATTTATAGACCAAACAGTTTTAATGAAAAACAAACCCGAATCAAAATACGAAACCTATATTTTAGTTTATTATGTTCAAGGACAATATCTACACAAAATCCCAATGGTTAATCAATGTTCTCTTGGTTTCTCCTGCACATTCTGTTCCCGAGTTTGAATCAGGAAGGGAACTTTTTATTATATTTAACTAACAAGAGGTTAGAGATTCAATCCTAAATTTTTAAGTCATATATATGAGACTATGATACAATATACATAACTTATAATGTAAAAAACAATTGCAAAATTGATAAATCTCAAAATATAAAAAAGTGCGACTAAAGTGCGATTCCGTAGGTTTCACGCGGATCCGTGACATGTGAGTCAGTATATAAAATCACCTTGAGTCGCACTTTTGTGGTCTATAAATAATCCAATAAGTCTAAGTCGATAAGGAATTGTTTTCTGTCACTAAACAATCCTACACGATGAACTTAAACTGTAGAGTAAGAAGTCAATTGTAGCACAAAAAGTAAACAAAAGCGATTGGGTTGAAAACGATAATAAAAGTCTAAGTGAATGGACCAGACAGTTGATTTAGATAATAAGTTCAAGATAGTGATCCTTAATTCAATCTTGCAATGCTCATCTTAGGACTAGGAATTTCAAAAATAGATAAATCCACTCTCGTGACAGAAGCTTCTATCCTAATCATGCAATCAATACAATCTCTTGACAAATTACATAATCAAGAAGCATAAAATTATATTTCATGCAACCATTAAACATTCCTAACACAATCTTTTTGTTAGCAACACTTAACAACATAAAAGATAGATTCGGAAAATTTGTAGAACACCTCTCGGGCAACAATCTTCCTAAGATCTATATTACAGTGGCCAAACCTAATCAGCATTAAGACCGTTAATTAGAATAAGATAATAAACGTTATAAGTCCTATCATCACAATTCATTCCTTAATCACCTTAATCTACCTAATTCATTCACCTAAAAGGAGACTACACTCTAATCATTCTAAAAACATGCAATTCCATGATGGATTTATGCTTAAATATGATCTAATTAAGCAAATAAGAACTTAAGCAAAAGAAGATAAGAAGAAAAAAAACTTTACGCTTAAAATCCAAGGTTTACACTAAAATGGCAAAAAGTAGTCTCAAGAACAAAATTAGAAAAAAAACTTATGAATTTTTAGGTCTAAAAACTATTTATAGGATCAAAAAACTTGAACAAATTTGGTTTGGTCAATTATGAATTGTTGATTTTTCTTGAACTGGATCGGTCAAGCTTGATCGATGTCATCTGGTCGAGGTAATTCGGGCACACATTGATTAGTCATGATCGATATAGGAGATCGATATGGCTCCTTTTTCATGATTCCATCTTGCATCAGTCAAGAATGATCAATACTCTTGACCGGTATAATACTTGATCATGGCTCGGGCTTGTGTCGGCTCTCGGGGACCACCACACGGCCGATTTGGCCGTGGTCGAGTTTTTCCCTCTGTATCAATCACCTGGGTCCTTGTGGTTCCAACCCTAAAGATGATTCATTTTCCTAACATGACTGCTTGCGGCAATGATGCACATTTTGGTGTGTTATTAGGTTTTAGAATTTTGACAAAATCACAAGATGTATTAAATATCCTAAAACTCTAAAAATTTGGCATAAAACGTTATTCCTTAACGAATTTGGTCGCTACTGGCACTATATTGATAAGTAGTAACAAAAATGTTTGCTTCGACTGATATTTTTCGCTCGTTAAAATCATAAGAAAACTGGTGAATTGACTAATGGATCATTCTCTAATATCTTCACATCAAAACTCAATACAGCTTGTTCCATAATGGTGGGCGAATAAAGCATACGTCTAAAAACTGTAGTTTTTCTATGTTTAGGAATCTAGATGCAAATACATGTTAAGTACATTCTTATTTAGCAAATGATTCCAAAATAAAACCAAAAAAAAAAATGATTCCAAAAACGACAAACGTTTTTTCTTGAATAGCTATTGGAAAGAAAAAAAAAAACGTGTCCAACAACCATTCATTTGTCACCAGTTTCACCTAACCAATCGCCATTCTCAAAAGAACAAGTCTCTCTCTTTTTAACGGTCATATATTTCTTTTCTTTAATTAAACTTGCAAAGATTCAGACACAAAAAGTTAATTTCCTTGTGAATTTCTTTATCCTAAATTCCGATTACATTTACCATGATTGCCTCGGGAGCTAAATCGATGTTAGGCCTTTCAATTGCTTCACCTAAAAATGCGATTGTTTCAGATCATCATAGTTCGAGATCTGTTGGTGTTCTTCGTGCTTGTGTTTCCATGGATGGATCTCAAACGATGAGTCATAACAAAAACGGGTCTTTTCCTGAGCTTAAATCGATTATTGGTCACAAGGGTATGTATCTTTCTTGATTCAGTCAGCGATTCTTTTTATGGGTTTTCTTTTTTTATCATAAAAAATCTAAGCTTTATGATTTGATTAGGACAAAAGCAAGTTCCATTGTCTACAATTGGAAACTCAACGAACATAAAGTGGCATGAATGTCCTGTTGAGAAACTTGATCGACAAAGATTGCTTGATCAAAAAGGATGTGTGATTTGGGTCACTGGTCTTAGTGGTTCAGGTTTGTGTAGCTTTAGAAACATCAAAAGTTTAGTCTGAAACTCTTAACATTGGACTGTTTTATAGGGAAGAGCACTTTGGCTTGTGCTTTGAATCAAATGTTATTCCAAAAAGGGAAACTTTGTTATATTCTTGATGGAGATAATGTTAGGCATGGATTAAACCGTGATCTTAGCTTTAAAGCTGAAGATCGTGCAGAGAATATTCGTAGAGTAGGTGAGCTTATAAGAACAAAACCTACTAAAACCAAATGGTTCTCTCCTCTTCTTGACATTTGAGTTGTTAATTTTGTTTTGTGTATTAGGAGAGGTTGCTAAGCTATTTGCAGATGCTGGGATTATCTGCATTGCAAGCTTGATATCTCCTTATAGAACAGATAGGGACGCATGTCGAAATCTGCTTCCAGAGGGAGATTTTGTTGAGGTATTTGTAAGAACAAGAGAAAGTTTTGAAATACTTTTTTTTGTTTTTGAAAATTTTAACGAAATTAACCGAATTAAAAGTTAAGTCATGGTAGAATTCGATTTATTTTGGTTTAATTTTTGTTTTTTGGTAAACTTTTGTTATAGTTTGGATGAAGTGGTTTAGAAAAATCGAGAAAATGGTTAACCGCTTGGTTCAACTAACTGAACCGAATCAATAATCGAATCCTTTTGAAGAAGTTGCTTGGTTAAATAGGTTTTCATGGATGTATCGCTTGAAGTTTGTGAGGCGAGGGATCCTAAAGGTCTATACAAGCTTGCTCGTGCAGGAAAGATCAAAGGTATTTCTTTGAAATGTGGTTTATATGTATGTGTTTGTCTTGTTGAAATCTCCCAAATGATCTTATGGTTTGAAATGTTCTTCAGGTTTTACCGGAATCGATGACCCTTACGAGCTACCGTTAAATTGCGAGGTAAATGTTAATTTATATTGACATTTAGAGCAGTTTTGTAAAGAGAATATGATTCTGCAAAGAACAGGACATTACTTTGATTCTTGATTTAGATCTTGAATGTTTTTCTTTATTGTATCATGTGTAGATTGCTCTAGGTCATGAAGGATCAAGAACTTCACCAAACGAAATGGCTGAAATTGTTGTTGGATACTTAGAAAACAAAGGTTATCTTAAGGCATAAAACATAACTTTAAATTTGTTATTATACGTTCACAGTTCTGTTTTAAAAGCCAGTGTACAAAATTAAGCAAAATCCATGGCTGTTATTATGGAAATAAATATAATCTCGTAAATTTTATTGTTATGGCTCTGTATATATAATACGAGTAAAGATCTTGGTTGAGCCGCTATATATTTAAATGTGTATCATCAAACAAAACTTTTCTATGTTGTAATTATGTAAGATTTCTAGAAAAGAGTTCCAAAATCCAATAATTGTTTTTGGGAAAATTGTTTGTGATTTTGGCGTGCACGGCTTGGGTCTTTTTTAGTGCTTTTTGTCAAACACGTTTCTAGCTTTTTTTTTTTTTTAATTCAAGAAGATTATATTAGTAGAGAGTTCCTACAAACCATAGACCTATTAATACAAGGACAAATAGCTAAACATGAAGGTAACATGGGTTGATTGGATGAGAACGAGGATTGAACCAAGATAAGCTTAAGCCAATTATTGATTGCGTCTTGATCATCCAAAATTTATAGAACTTCTTCTGCACACGAGAACGAACAGATCCAACAAACAACACTGGATATAATCCAAAAGACAACAATGAAAATAACGACGAATGGTTCCTGAATGAACTTGGTTCCAAATTGAACCCGTTTATAGATTCCATGGCGAGAATGAACCCTTGATGATTAAACCGAACCCAATGCAAGCTTTATTCTAAAGCAAACGACTAGCGAAACGCAATAGAAGTCCAAAAATTGAGACCGATAACCAAATCAGACCCTTAACAAACTAGACTCCGAGCAAGCATAGCGAAAAAGGCCAACCACATGATAATTAAGCCATCGTAAGCCTCTTCAATAAAGGACCTATCAGAATCACAGATGTGATGAGCAATAATAGAGATTACTCACGACAATTAGTAGAGGAGGCTTAATCGGACATGCAAGCGGAAAAGAGCTGAGCAAAGATCCGCCCGAAGCCGCTAGGAAGAACTTCGAGAAGCATCCATGGAGGCCGAAAAGGAGGTCGGTTGAAGGAAAAAGATGGACCCCACCTAGGCCACTGTCGCCGGAGCCGGAGAAGGCCGAGATCGGTCAGAGCAGAAGGAGAGATCTCCGACATAGAACATGACGAAACAGACCAAAAAGACACCGCGAGCTTCTTCATCGTTAAAAAGCCAACTGCATGGCGACGGCGAGACACTCACAACAGTGAACCCATACCAAAAACTCAACCGCTAAACACAACAACCAAAAGAGATGAGGAAGGGGTGGCTGGCGGCGTTATTGCCGAAGCAATCGGCCGCCGAGCATGAAACTGAAATCGGCGTAAATAGGGTTAATCGCACTTGAGAGAGAAGACTTTCGTTTTTAGCGATTAAGTTGTTTTAATCTACACGTTTCTAGCTTTCTTTTAGATTTTACATTCTAATGATCTTTTAGTTTGGGACATAAATATTTGGAACTAAAGAACCAAACCATAAGACAAAAGTATTCGGTTATTGGGGAAAAATCAATATACTTTTAATGTCGAATCAGGATCAACTAGACAGAACATGATTGAGAGGTATTAAACCGACTCGTAAATGATTAAAATACGGATTGGATTATAGACGTATATATAATTTAAAATGAGTTAAATGACAAAACTAACTTTATATCCAATTGAAGCTAGTGAACGATCCGGTTATTGTAATTTAAGCTTTCGTATTAGTTAAATCGGTTGTCACATTTTATATATCTGTATAACGAATTTAACTATACACAACAACGATGAATAACAGAATTTAATTATGTTAGATAACGAGGAAACGCGAACACCACGTCGCATAGATCTTCAAGTTGCAACCATTTGGAGACGGAGATTGGCGGAATAACAAAAAAAAAACTCCAAAAAATGGCGGAATAGCCAAAAGAAATGATCGATCGGTTGAAATTTCCGATCAATTTACGTCAAAGATAAAGAGGAAAGGAGCAGAAAGATCGAGTTGAGCTTCTGAGCTCAACGCTCTGATACTATATTAGTTGAAGAATATTAAAGTTGAGAATCGAATTTTGTTATTCATCGTTGTTGTGTATCGTTAATTTCGTTATCTATATAAATATCTATATACAATAGCAGAATCGTTTCTGACGTGGCGCCTCTATTTTTGCTGACGTGGCTTTTATTTAAAAAAAAACGCTCAATCGATCGAAAGTGTGTGTTGCTTATTTAGATTTCATGAAAGGTTGCGTCGGTTGTGTTGGTGTTGTTTCGTTAGTGTCTTTTGGGATGAGTATATAAGTATTTTTTTAATCTTTGTCTCGTGTTGAACATCATTATCGTTTCCCCTTGTTGTATCGATCTTCTTTTGAGTGCGTTGTTTATATTGTGAATCATTTTAACAAACAACGATCTGGTTGTTCGTCTTTTGAGGGCGTTGTTTAATTAGTTAGTCGATATTACGTACAATTTGGTTGCAGTTGAATTTATTCAACTCTGTGTTGTGCCCAGTTGGTTGGGGCATTAAGGTATCGTTCTGTGGTTTTTTGTTTGATTTATATATGGTTATTTGATGATTTTACGCTCATGATGAATTTTGTTATTGTGTAGGTTTGTTATCGCTGAAGCAGTAGTTTGCAGTAATGGAAACTGATAATCCGTCGTCATCAGTACCATCGGGGGCTTTGGCGCGTCGTTGTTATCCGCTGTTTTTTTCGGAACAAGGTCTGGTCGTGTGTCTGTTATTGATTATAGATACTGTCGTCGTGTTGAATTTGTTGTTTGATGTTGAACGGTTTTGTAATGTCATTTTGTTGTCTTTTCCAGGAACCGCTATGCAGTCATCCGATCCTGGTACTTTATAACATGTTTTATTGGGTGGTTGCAATTGGAAATTGTTGTATAATTGTGTAAATTCAATCGCGTGCAGCGGCTGTTGAAATGCAAAATGAACTTGAAGTAGTTGAGGGTATTGCGAAGTCTAAAAATCAGGCGTCCAGTGAGAGTAATGGTTTGTACAGTATGTAGAAAATGCCCGTCTTACTATTGTGTAGATTTTGATCGCTTATTTTATTGT
>OVAU01001379.1:4358-15109 GCA_900406315.1 Biscutella laevigata subsp. laevigata
CTCCTCCTCCACCTGGTCCGATTAAGAGCTTCGGGATACTAGATGCAAACGGCGTGATGTCTGACGATTTCGAGGTGGGAGAGGTTGATAGCGACTCTGTGGAAGAGTGGGGGAACCAGACGGAGATCGTTGAAGGGAAAAGGGACGGCGATTCTAAGGGTAGGTTTAGAATTAAGAAATTCGGCATGTGTCCTGTGAGCATGAGAGAGTATATACCTTGTTTGGATAATACTGAGGCGATTAAGAAGCTCAAATCGACAGAACGAGGGGAACGGTTTGAACGTCATTGCCCTGAGAAAGGTAAAGGCTTGAATTGCTTGGTTCCGCCTCCTAAAGCTTACCACCAACCGATTCCATGGCCTAAAAGCCGTGACGAGGTACTCCTTTGTTTGTAATTTTTGTTCAAGTTTATTGACAACTATTTGTTTTAGTAAATTTGCCAATTGTTCTTTTTTGTTCTTATCTTATTGATGATTTGGCATCACAACTAATGCTAAAAAAGCTCCAGTAGATCTTTTGCATTTTGGTTGGAAAATTCAGATAACATGTCTTCGAGTTTGCTGAAGTAGTTTAACTTATAGGTATGGTTCAGCAATGTTCCTCATACTCGGCTTGTTGAGGACAAAGGGGGTCAGAACTGGATTTCACGAGACAAGAACAAGTTTAAGTTTCCTGGAGGTGGTACACAGTTTATTCATGGGGCTGACCAGTACTTGGACCAGATCTCTAAGGTTGCTCATTTTCAAATACAAGTTCTTGCTTCCCCTTATCTCTCTGTTTATCTGATGTTAAACTCTTACTGTGGGTCTGCAGATGGTTTCTGATATCACGTTTGGCAAGCATACACGAGTTGCTCTTGATGTTGGTTGTGGTGTGGCGAGTTTTGGCGCTTATCTTTTGTCACGCAATGTCATGACAATGTCTGTTGCACCAAAAGATGTCCATGAGAACCAAATTCAGTTTGCTCTTGAGCGGGGTGTGCCTGCTATGGCGGCAGCATTTGCTACAAGGCGTTTGTTATATCCAAGCCAAGCTTTTGATCTTATACATTGTTCAAGATGTAGAATCAACTGGACTCGTGATGGTAAGTCTCTCTGATGTGCTTGATTTTTCATGTAATACAGTGGAAAAATATTAAGACCTCACCTACTGTAGTCTGTACTCCCTATGTGAAACAATTCTCATTTTGGTGTTTTATTCTTTGTGATAAAGATGGAATTTTGCTCCTTGAGATCAATAGAATGCTGCGGGCTGGAGGATATTTTGCTTGGGCTNATATTAAGACCTCACCTACTGTAGTCTGTACTCCCTATGTGAACTACTGGTAGAGAAAAACAATTCTCATTTTGGTGTTTTATTCTTTGTGATAAAGATGGAATTTTGCTCCTTGAGATCAATAGAATGCTGCGGGCTGGAGGATATTTTGCTTGGGCTGCGCAGCCTGTTTATAAGCATGAACCCGCTCTGGAAGAACAGTGGACAGGTAACAACACCCTTCTAAACTGCTTTGAGTAGGCCAGTAATTCAGGGTTAAAAATATTCTTTTATGTTTCTGAAGAATACAGAAAGTCTATATGGCAACTCTTTTCTTTTGCTAAGTTTTTGTTTCCATTTGGGACTACGATTCAGCCAAAGTTTCTACCCTTTAATCTTACATTGGTTTCAGAGATGCTGAACCTCACTACTAGCCTTTGCTGGAAACTGGTAAAGAAGGAAGGATACATTGCAATCTGGCAGAAGCCCTTCAACAACAACTGTTATTTGAGTCGTGAGGCTGGAACCAAACCTCCTCTTTGTGATGAATCTGATAACCCCGACAATGTTTGGTACAGTTGCTAAACTTTCTGTCTTTCTTTGTTTGCGGAACAAGGGCATAGCATTGCTACCTGCATCTGAAAGCATAACAACAAATTAGTAAAGACTAAATGTTCTTCATGCTGCTGCCAGAGTTGCATGAAACTTTAACTTCTTTCAGTTTAGTTCGTTTGATTGCATCTAGTCTGCCTATAGACTTAGTCTGTGACGATGTGTTTAAAAAATTGCACTTCCTATGTCCAATGTTGTTTGGTTCTTGCTTAGGTACACAAACCTGAATCCTTGTATCAGTCGCATACCTGAAAATGGATATGGAGGCAACGTTACTTCATGGCCTGCCCGTCTGCACACTCCGCCGGATAGGCTGCAGACAATAAAATATGATTCCTACATTGCTAGGAAAGAGCTGTTCAAGGCTGAATCAAAATTCTGGAATGAGATCATTGGGGGTTATATTCGTGCCTTAAAGTGGAAAAGGATGAGACTAAGAAACGTTTTGGACATGAGAGCAGGCTTTGGCGGGTATATTATGATATCTTTCTGTTAAGTACTATGACAGTATACTACCTCACTATCTTACTGGTCACTTCTTGTTTGACTCCTTCGGTTTCTGCAGATTTGCAGCTGCACTAAATGATCATAAACTTGATTGCTGGGTTCTCAGTGTGGTTCCTGTAAGTGGACCTAACACACTGCCTGTCATTTATGATCGTGGACTATTAGGAGTGATGCACGATTGGTACTGCTTTTCTCCTTGCAATCAATCATATAAAAGCATATTGAAACTTATAGTTGGTAACCCTTAGAAACTAGTGAATTCTTTTAAAGAAAATTCTTGATTCTTGCTGTTCTTTTCCCTATCACGGGTCCTCTTTCTTTCCCTTCTCATGTTTGATTTAAGCAAATACTTTTATTTGTTTACTTTTCTAGAAGTTAACTAAGTTTTTTAATAAGTTGTGCATTCTACCACAGGTGTGAACCATTTGATACATACCCGAGGACGTATGATTTTTTACATGCCTCAGGACTCTTCTCAATCGAGAGGAAAAGGTAAGCATTTTTTTTTAACTCAAATCTGAAGTGATGTCCACAACCGATAATGACGAGACAAGCATCACTCATGACCAATATTCTTTTGTTGATGAGTTACAATGCTTCATATTGGTTAACATTTCATGGATTACTCTGGCTATATCAGATGCGAGATGTCAACCATATTGTTAGAGATGGACCGGATACTGAGACCCGGAGGACGAGCATACATTAGGGATTCAATTGATGTAATGGGTGAAATTCAAGATATCACAAAGGCTATGGGTTGGCATACTTCTCTGCGTGACACATCCGAGGGTCCTCATGCAAGTTACAGGATTCTAACATGCGAGAAGCGCCTCCTTCGAGCTTAATACCAGATGAATCCACTGCACTTAGTCAACACACAATATAATGTTTGGTAACCTCACTTAATGAAGTTTTTTTCTTTTCTTTTACTCATTTTGTAACTGTAAATTNATTAAGTTTTTTTCTTTTCTTTTACTCATTTTGTAACTGTAAATTTCATTGTGTTGTCTTAGACTCTTAGTGAAGTTTTTTACCTATTACTCATTTTTCGTACGAACATTCTGTAATTGCAAATCTTGTAACAAAAGGAACCATAGAATAAGCTCACAACTTTCTCCAAGGTCAGAATACAATATTGTCCAAAATATGTGGAGTATCTCTGGCTCATGTCGGCACAACTCATTCTACTGCTAAGGTCTTGGTCTCCACGTCTGTCCACGTTGACTCTGACCTATTGGTGCAGGTGGTCTTCCATAATTAACACCATTCATTTGACCTCGTGGGTTACCCATATGAACCTGATTCTGACCTGAACCTGCAGATATATTTTTCATCGGTTGCTTCCCGCTATTAGATGGACCCTTCTGCTGTGCTTGAGTTTGTGAGATTACAGGCCTAGTTTGGCCTTGGGCATGTGGTTGTCCATGCAGATTCGTGGGGTTGTTCCGTGTCCAATTCTGTTGCGGTCGGAACTGTGCTGCTGTGGGCCAATTCTGTTGCGGTCGGGACTGTGCTGGTGTAGGCCAATTCTGTTGTGGTCGGGACTGTGATGGTGTGGGCCAATATGGCGGATTCTGGATATTGTTATTCTGTGACCAATTCTGCTGCATTTGGTGGTTCACTGGCCTAGACTGACGATGCAGGTTCCGGGCATTATGCAAACCGTTTGCATGATGAGGATGAGGATGGAGGCTTGTTTTGTACAAAGACTGTTGAACGTGTGGCTCTGTTAGAACCGCAACGATGGAGTTCCGGTTACAATCTGATCCAAGCCGACGCCATGTCATCTCAAATAATTCTGCTATTCTGTCCAAGTTTTTACGGCTCACACTCCTTGCAGCGTTCTGCGGTTGCTCAAATGGATCTTCAACCTAAAACACACATCATTCGCATACATAAGTCGAGAAGACTCATGTGTTGTTGTGTAATTCGGCCATTACGATGATTATAACTCAAAAAATGCTAAGAAAGAAACAAAGAAGGAGATTTACATATAGTGAGTATGTCTTTGGCAGCCATCTAGTATTGCTGCTTATGTTTTCCCATCTTCCAGTAAACGGGCAAACACCGAGCTCTTGGGCTTTCAAGTTTATATCTGAAAACTGATAAGTACAGCCATACATCAAAATCAAGAGACTAATCTCTACCAAGAGATGCATTAAAAGGAAACAAAAAGTCTTAACTTAAGATACTGTGTGAGATATTAATCACCTTGGAAAAAAACGAGACAAAAAGCTCACAGAGCGAGCTTTGGTTGACTGATTTTGATGTGCTTGATTTGAATCTTGCTATATTAGCAGCAGCAAGTTGCGCTATGCTCTCCTCTGCAGTTTTTCGCACACCTACAAGAGATCATGTCGCTAAATTTTTTTGTCCTTTTACCACAAAACCTCATACAAGCTACCTGTCAGATCATCAACTGCACTCCTCGGATATATCTCTCTAAGAGGCGGCAAGATTGCAGGCACACAAGTCTGCAACAAACGGCACCTTAAGACACATGTTTTCTAATGATGCAGTAACACTGCCGAAGGCAGTAGAATCAATGCATATAGAATAGCTATTTCACCTGAAGATGGAAGACGACTAACAAACTGAGAGAGTAAGAGTTGAAAGTCCCGTTCTTTGGGTTGTTGATATTATGAGTTTTGGCCCATTCCTTCACCTATAAAGATAGAATACACGAGATAGATATGTCTAGAGACAATCAAACCTTTGGAAACACACAATCTGGTTATATTTGCATGTTAACTTACTAGCAAAACCAAGTCTCGGATTCTCCCATCTATCTCACTGATCCAGAACAAGAACCTACTCTTTAAAAGTCCTTCCAGATTATCAATAGAAATGTCACAGGAAATTCTCTGGTGGAAACTCACGCCTTTCAGAATGGGAACTCGCGCATGAATAACAGATTGCAGTTTGTACCATAAACCTGTGTTTTCGCATCATAATGGAGATCAGACAAGATCGCCACATGAAAAATACTAAACTAGTACAAGAGTTAAGTGGCCCAAGGCTTTGAAGCAATAAGAAAAATATAAGAGTAAAGGTAAATCACCTGACGCTCTCATGGCTCGAAGTAACTGTCCAAGTAAAGTCTGTTTCTGCTTCTTTCCAGTGAATATGATAGACGAACCACTGAATAAGTCAACAGAGATATCTAAGTCTCCCCATCGTGTGAAGAGATTTGACACAAAGGATCCAAATGGTTCAACAGTAGCACCTAACATCTCAGAAACAGAAAATGGGATATAAGCAACTTCATTTTTGAAGTATCAGATGAAACTACTTGTACTGTTCTGTAACTACAGATACATCTTCCCTAAAACAAATTCAGCAATTGTACATTGAGTATGGTTTAACGCGAGAGACAACTTTAGCTTACCGAAAGCTCTAACTATCTCACTTTCATCTCCAATATTATCATCAAATTCACATCCATAGCCATATGGTTCAAGGCATGAGTAGACAGTAAGAGAAGGAGAAAATCACAAAAGAGTCATCACCTCTTAAGCTTTCTACGGACTGTAAGACAGTACGCAACTGATCAATGACAGTGATCCTCGTATCCCAATCTGCTCGTGTTGGTTTAATCACTTTTAGAATTTCTTGAAGGGTAGGATCTAGCACAGCGTTTCTATTCATCGTCTGGTTCCTCTACAAGAACACCAAAAACACTCATTCCTAAGTTATCTCAAAGGAAACGTAAGGCAACAATGTGATTCACAAGCTCCAATCAAAGTAAGTTCTGGAGGATAAAGCCACTGAGTTTAACCAAAATATCTCAAAAACGAAAGTCAAGATACCATTTTTCTTATATTTACTTCACTTACTACACCAAAGGAGCAAGCTTTATCATGATACTAGATACACAATAGCCCACATTTCGTATTGGGTTTTCGCAGCCACTCGACAGAGATTAATCTAAAGAGATGAAACGAAGCGGAACATNACTTTATCATTATACTAGATACACAATAGCCCACATTTCGTATTGGGTTTTCGGAGCCAGTCGACAGAGATTAATCTAAAGAGATGAAACGAAGCGGAACATGCTTGAGAGTAAACCCTAATCAGAAGGAAAACAGATAACAAACTTACGTAAATTTTCTCTTATTCGAAGCTAGAAAACAAAGTAAAATCCCAAAATCAGTCTTTCGTGCAGCGAAATCCCTAGCGAGTTGTAGAAACCTTAATCCCAAGAATCTAATTACGATCTAGGGTTCTCTTCACAGATCAACAACCCACGCTACTGAGATTTTTCTGTGATATAACTCAATGCTTTGAAGGAGACAACACTAAAAGTCTCCTCCTTTGGAAGGAAACCTCGTCTTTCTTTTTCTTTTTATTCAATGAAATGATTTGACCATCCTTTTTTTTTAGAAAGAATAGCACTCTAGGACACTTTTAAAACTTATATTTACACTCTAGAGCAGCCTGAAACTTATTTTCATCTCAACACATATTAAGATGTGATATTACCTCAAAGCCCTCAATCTCAAATAAACAACATATACGAATCAATTGAAACCAAATTGATTTAGTTATAGTTCAACTAAAAACTTTGTGATTTAGTTGAGCTAACATTAAGTTTCTCATCTAATTAAATCATCGTAGAACACTCTTCAAGTCTCCTCTTCCTTTTTGCTCTCATTTCGCCCAAACCCTAGAAAATCACCTTAGCGTTTTCGAGAATCATGATCATATACTCCCTCATCATTTATCAGTGGGTAAATCCAGGAACGAAACCTCCGAAGCGTTTTCGAAGTTCCGATTTCGTGTCGACCGCCGGAGCCAAGTCACCCCCGACCTCCCACGGCTCTGTCACGGCGACGACGGTTGTCCAAAAGGACCTCGCGACGACGAAAGGAGGGAAAGCTATGAACCCTACTGATGCTTACCGCAAGGAGATTCGCAAAAGATCTCCTCGCCGTAGGTATTTCATAATACTACGACGTTAATTTCACTCAACTTCTTACGGGTTTGAAATTTGCAGTCTTCAATGGTTTTCTTCAATTGTTTCTTTTCACAAATTTCACAAATTTGCAGATATCAAATTTTCAACAATGGAACTGGCTCTGTCTCTCGAGAAACTTACCAACCAGAAGCTTCTAAACCTTCACGCCGTAAGCTCCCAACACTAAATACATTCTATTATTTTCTTACAGTGTTTTTAATCGACAAACCAAAAACAAAAAACAGGTGTCATCGAAGAACAATGATCCCCAGTTAGCTGATTTCGTTGAGAGCGAGTTTCTTGTAGAGCAGGTGAGTCTCTTTCTATTTTATCTTATGTATTTATTTATGAATTTACAACTGTCGAGTTGAAACTGTGAACAATGATCCCCAATAAGCAATATCTTTTTGCTTCCTTTGTTTACCTTTTCGGAATCTTGCTGGCGTAATTGGATGCGATTGTGAAGGTGGAATGGGAAGGGCTGAATGAAGAGCTGCCAGGAGTCCATCTTACTACAAGCATGGTGATTATGCTCCTGGATTGAAGGTAAGCTTTTTGAATTTGATTTTGTTGCAATTGTTAGAGATTGATATGTGAGGCTTGTTATGATGGAATCACCTCCTTACATGTTAGAGTTGTAGAAGTGTATAAGAAATAAAGTTTTTGTGCAAATTCAGTCTATAATTTCTTGTGTTTAAGCCTTCCATTGTCTGAATTTCGTCTCTCCGCTGTAGTTACAATAGTTGTCTCTATTTCTTTATTCTCCATCGAAGAGCCTCAAGCTTTTACATCGCATCTCAATTGATTATTTCCTTTGATTTTTGACAAGAATATGACCATTGTGTTTTACTCATTATCTGCTAAGTGAAAATTGTTGCTTTTGCTAGCTTAAAAAATCCTATGCATTGACTTATTTCCCTTTAATAAAACTGTAGGTTAACGTTGTTTTGTAAAGATGTCTACCGTATCCAAAATTAGACAGAGAGACAAGAAGATTATGAATGATTCAAAGAAGACACCTAGTAAAGCCTCGAGATCCGTTGGTGCTTACAATCCTGTTTTGGGGACATTTCAAACCTTAGTGTCTCTTTTAACTGCTGGCACTTCATCACTTCACAATAAAGGCTGTTTCAGAAGCATAGATGAGTCAGATTCAACCGGAGCTAACTGTGATTCTGTCTCGATTCTGTCTCTAATAATGGTAGTTGGTCAAGTGACTCAGAAGATCACAAAGACAAAGCACCTCACAAAACTATTGAATTGTAGTCTTGCATTGAATTGTGGTTAGCTGAATCTTAGTTTTGCTACTGAATTGTTAGCTGAATTGTAGTTGCATTGAATTGTGGTTAGCTGAATAATAGTTTTGCTACTGAGTTGTTAGTTGAATTGTAGTTTTGCAATTAAGACCAACACTATTAAATTGTAGTTAACTACTCCGAGAAAACACAACCAAAACTATGGTTAAAATTCAAAATCGTATTTAATAAAGGTATGTCAATCAAAGAAACATAGAGGTCTGTTGTAAAATCGAAGGGATAATGTGACATTATCAGATTCCCGAAGGATAATAATACAACAAACTCTTCCATCAAATTATGTAATTTACAAAATATAATTGTTGAATTGTGGTTAGTCTTCCCTCACTCAAAATTAACAACATATAACTACTGAATTATGGTTAAAAAAAAAACAATACTCGATGGAAAGAAATTTTCAAAATCGAATGGTAAAAGAACAAAAGAAGATAAAGGAAGTGTTTTTTTTTAATGTAGTAAGCTACCAAAATTATGAGTTTCAGAGTCTTGATTTGTAGAGAGCTACCGAAATTATGAGTTTCAGAGTCTTTATCTGTAGTGAGCTACCAACTTGAGACATCTATTACACTGCTCGAAAAATCAGGTGCCACTTTATCAATGAAGAATCTCTATATACCCTGCACAAATCAACAACTAAAAAAGTGTGAATGAGATTTTGCATCCGATTTGCAGAGAAGGCAAATCCAAGGATCGAAACTTCTCTACTTCAAAAGTTTATAAGCTAACCATCAAACCCAACAGCTTGAAATAGATATCCAAGTTAAGTACCTGATCTATAACAGCTCACTACACAGTTAGATCTAACAGCTGAATTGTGGTTAAACATCACCAAAAATGTAACAGTTGATTTGTGTTTTAACAAAATAACAAAAAAACATACATCGAACCATGTGATGATAGATAATGCACAATTGATAATCATACTGATAGATAATGCATCATCACTGGTCTGAAACATAAGATCAAAACTCGTAGGCAGTGATGGATATATCTAAGAGAAAAATCCATATAGATTGATAGTGAAAATACTATAACAAGAATCATCAAAACCCCTTTGATTTTAAAATAGTTTCGTAATCAACCTAAAAAACAAAACATGCATTTAACGAAGATGAAAGTAATCATTAATGAAGAAACCATTACCCACTAAAAAAACTTCTCAGGAGTGGAGCAAAGCTCCCCAGAAAAATAACGACAAAACACAATAACAAATACACTAACTCAGCTGAATTGTAACTTCGAAACCCAATACCACTGACCACGAGTTATGCAGAAATGATGTCAACTTACTCTAAATTAGCAAACTGTGGTTAGCTTTATTACCCACGAATATCTGACTTAGTGTCCAGATTAAATTAAAAAACACTCAGCATTGAAACTGTCAGAGCCAAGCTTGACGATGAAGTAGCAGCAGAAAGAAACATATTGAGAAGAATTGCAAATCCCAAAAAGTGTCGAATCTGATGCAAAAACAAAATGAATTAGAGAGCCTACAGATTATTAAGTTACGCTAAGATTATTGAACTAGATGGTTTTCGCAGATTCTAGGTCGCATAAACAAGTTCATCTAAGTTCCGCTAATATCAGAACCAGTTATGCAGATGATAAAACATTCCATTCGATAAGAGTCCCAAAACAGCGTCGCGAAAGGAAACCTCACCTTGAAAAGAAATTTAATAAGAAAGTGCTCTGACAAATTTTAGGGTTAAATCGAAGGATTGCGTAGTAGAGAAAACTAATAGTTCGAACTTGACAAACCAAAAGGAGGAAAAAGGAGGAGAAAGAATTAGGTTCTAGTTCGAAAAAGTAAGGGTAGTTTTGTCATAAAATTAATGAAGGTGGAAAAAATGGTCCTAGAATGCAAAGAGTATGACTTGTGCTTCACAATGCAATAAAAAGTATTAAAGTGTTCTAGGGTGAAAATCACCCTTTTTTTTAAACTGATCAATAAAAAGATGACAAAATAGAGATGTTGAATCAAAGGAACAACGTATGATTCATCAAAAGGAAGATGAACTATTGGGTATTAGATGATGTAAATATTTCATTCTTTACTTCCTTAAAAAAAGAAAGCCCAAGAATTTCGAGTGCAATTTTTT
>OVAU01001380.1:0-15107 GCA_900406315.1 Biscutella laevigata subsp. laevigata
TAAAAATTAAATACGGGCATGGTCCGGGTCCTAATCTAGTTTATAATTAATTTCTTATTTTGTCAGTAATTACTTTTGTCCAGACCATAATGAATATTCGTCTCTATCCAATCAGCGGTCATCGTTTATATCACGCGCTCATATAGTCACTGCCGACACACAGTTCACTTCGTTATCGGAAAACGGCAAACAATCTGGAAAAGAAAGAAAAGTAAAATAAAGTTCATCGAAATACAAATATCTCTTCGTCTTTCTCCTTTTGCTCATTTCCCAGAAACCTTTGTTTCATTGCTTCGTGTGCGATCGCGAGAAGAAGGAATCTTAGGGTTTATATTCTGGAGCTTTCGCTTAAACCGTTGATCCTTGATCTAGTTTTTCTTTCGATAAGGTTTCTTAAGGGTCTGTCTTTATCTCTCTGTGCATGGTCTTTTTGTATGTGCAGTAATGTCCTGCTTGAGTTCCTTTTGCTTCTAGGGTTTAGTGTGCATTTGTTGGTTTAAGGAAATGATTGTTTTCAGCTTTGTGTTAATGGTATGATTTTCTATTGTTGGATTATTGTTAGCTGAGGTTTTTTTCGATTCTTTTAGAGACAGTTTTCTTTAATCGATCCGCATTATATCCATTTTCAGGTTATGGATTTTATGACTATCTCTTGTTTCTTACATGCACAGCTGCAACTTCTTTCTGGGAACATGAACTTGTTCTAACTGAAATTTATTACGATCTTGTCAGGGCTTTGATCTACTCAAAATCAAAGACGGAATAGTTGCAAATTCGTTTTTTCTTCTGGTTAAATCAAATTTGGTTGTTCTTTCTGGGAGGTTGGAATTTGCAGTTATGAATTCATCATGGGGTGATGTTTCTGAATCGGAGAGAGCACCATCTGGTTGGGGTTACGGAAACCCTCGTCCGTCGCGAACCAACTATGTTCCTCCGCAGCTTAGGAGCCGTGGACCACCTTCTGAGCTGGCTGCACCACCTGGTGGTGATCGTGGGGGATATGGTGGTGCACATAGTGGTTATGGTGGTCGAGGCCAAGGTTATGGTGGTAGAGGAGGCGGCTATGGGGGTAGAGGGGGTGGTGGCGGCTGGAATAACAGAAATGGAGGTTGGGATCGTAGGGATACTGAAACTAACCCGTTTGGAAAGGATGAAATCGCAGACTCGGCTGTTAACGAGCAGGAAAACACAGTCATTAACTTTGAGGCCTATGAAGATATTCCCATCGAGACAAGTGGGGATAATGTACCACCCCCTGTTAGTACATTTGCAGAGATAGACCTTGGTGAGGCCCTGAATCTTAATATTCAGAGGTGCAAATACGTGAAGCCAACCCCTGTGCAGCGTAATGCAATTCCCATATTGGTTGCTGGGAGGGATTTGATGGCTTGTGCTCAGACAGGGTCTGGTAAAACTGCTGCCTTTTGCTTTCCAATTATTAGCCGGATTATGAAGAATCAGCATGAAGAGGCACCACGTGGAGTACGGGCAGTCTATCCTCTTGCTGTTATTCTCTCACCAACAAGGGAGTTGGCATGTCAGGTCTAAATCGCTTGTCTAGTATCATAGTTGATGTGCATTAACACAGTTCACATGAAGGTTTCGTAAAAGATATGTATATGTCTGTTTTGCTTTTTTTGGCAGATACATGACGAAGCCAGAAAGTTCTCCTACCAAACTGGGGTGAAAGTTGTTGTTGCTTATGGAGGAACACCAATCAACCAGCAGGTTTCTGTTTTATAAGAGCTTCAGTTTCCATGTATCATACACTTTTTGTGTGAGAGAGTTCCAGTGTCTAGGTTGTCATTGTTCTAGAATTTTTCCTTGTGCCGCATTCATTTTTTTTCCAACAGATTTTCTAGCTCCTACTTTGGTCGATGCCATGTTCTAGCTGTTGCTCTGTAATGACTTAAGTTATTCCTGTAAAAAATGGGTGCATGAAAGTTATCTTCAGCCCTTCAGATGATTCTGAAAAGCTAAAAGAATTGGCTACATTACATAAGGTAGCTATTTTGGTTCTCTTGCTAAAATTTTCCTTTTCTGTTCTTCAGCTTAGAGAGCTCGAAAGAGGAGTTGACATTCTTGTCGCAACTCCTGGGAGATTAAATGATTTGCTGGAGAGAGCTAGAGTTTCATTACAGATGGTAAGATTTTTAGCACTTGATGAGGCGGACAGGATGCTGGACATGGGTTTTGAACCACAAATCAGGAAGATCGTTCAGCAGATGGATATGCCTCCTCCTGGTGTTCGACAAACAATGTTGTTCAGTGCTACATTTCCTAGGGAGATACAGGTTTGTGGAGCTCTGTGACATGTCATTTTCTGTTTCCTCTTTCTTAGAGAAGAGATTCAACTAGTTATATCTTCAGGATAAATCTGGCTGGTTCAACTGCTACAAATGATTTGGTATTAGAACGAGGAAAGATAAAGCGGGCGTATGCATTAGAATGTTTTTTAATGATTTGAAAGATCAAGAGAAAGATACAGTTAGTGAAATTCAATATCTAGCGAGGTAGAGAGAACTTAGCTAGTTGCTGACTGTGTTATTGTGACTGTGAAGCTGGTCAGTACAAAAACTGGTTTAATCTTCACTGTTCGAGGGTTCACGTTGTTTTCTCAATGTTATGTATGGTTCTGGTTGAGTTTTGCAATAGTTTGGCTCTTTTAAATCATACAATAGAAGTTAAATACTGTGCAGTAAGTGATTTGTTTCCCTTCGATATGCATTTCATTTTACAATTGTTTGTTTTTTGCAGAGACTTGCATCTGATTTTCTTTCAAATTACATATTTCTGGCTGTTGGAAGAGTGGGTTCAAGTACTGATTTAATCGTCCAAAGAGTAGAGTTTGTCCACGACTCTGACAAAAGAAGCCATCTAATGGACCTTCTTCATGCCCAGAGAGAGAATGGTAACCAGGGAAAGGTAAAGCAAACCAATATCATTGTTTTTTCCTTTCAGTGTCGCTGGCACTTGTTGTATACTATGCATTGTGGTTCAAGAGCAGTGCACTGATGACTTTGTCTATTTTCAGCAAGCTTTGACTCTAGTATTTGTGGAGACAAAGAAAGGAGCTGACTCTTTGGAGAACTGGTTGTGCATCAATGGATTCCCAGCAACCACTATTCATGGTGATAGGTCACAACAGGTTAGTGAATTGTTGATATCAAAAAAAGATATTAAGGTCAGGGGATACCAAAGCTAAAACCGTGTTGTGTTGTGTTGTGTTGTGTTGTGATGTATACAAGGAAAGAGAAGTGGCACTGAGGTCATTCAAGACTGGACGGACACCTATTTTAGTTGCAACGGACGTGGCTGCACGTGGTCTTGACATTCCACACGTGGCTCATGTAGTTAACTTTGATCTACCAAACGACATTGATGACTATGTCCACCGTATCGGACGAACAGGACGTGCTGGCAATTCAGGACTAGCAACTGCTTTCTTCAACGAGAACAATACATCAATGGCCAAGCCACTCGCTGAGCTAATGCAAGAAGCAAACCAAGAAGTCCCTGAGTGGCTTACTCGATACGCATCTCGTGCTTCATATGGAGGTGGTAAGAACCGGCGGTCTGGTGGGAGATTTGGTGGCCGTGACTTCAGGAGAGAATCTTTTAGTCGAGGCGGTGGTGGTGGTGGTGGTGGTGGCTATGGAGGCTTTCCCGGTAATGGCTATGGAACAATGCCCGGTTATGGAGCCGTACCTGGTGGTGGATATGGAACCGTTCCTGGTGGCGGTTATGCACCTTATGGTAGGGGCGGTGGTGCTTACTATGGTGGAGGATACGGAACCGTTCCTAATCAAGGGTATGGTCCTGGAGTGGCAAGTGCATGGGACTAAGCTTTATAACTTCAATTCTTCAAGAACAAATTATTCTCTCTCTCTCTCTCTAACGGATCTCTATTGTTTATTGATAGAGAACACCGATGTGTAATGTTTGCTCTTTAAGTGGTTATGTAGACACGAACTGTCCACTGTGAAAAAGAAAACTCCTAGGCTACAATTATTTTCATGAGTCTATTGCCTTGCAACAAAAAGCTAAACTAGAGACGCTGTTCGATCAGTTAGTTCGGTTCCATGGTAATCTAAATCAATTAAAATTTTGGTTCTGTTAATTTGGTCGTTAAATAAAAACAAACCGAATTTTATGATTAATTAAATTAATTTCGAATTTTCCGGATCTATTAAGATAATTTCAATTATTTTATATAATTTTTTATATTTTTTTCAGTTTTTCCTAACTTTAGTTTAAAGATTCTTAAAAAATAAATTGATCGTACCAAACCAACAACTGGATGACAATTAATTTCATGCTGATTGGTTTGTTGACCCAAAATCGAAACTAAACTGAAATTTCTGGTTATATTCGGGTTAAAATAGCAGGTCTAGCTAAAACCATATTTTTATTATAATGGAAGGGGAAGAGAAAAAAAAGTTACACAAAACCACAGAGGTCATTCTTTAGTATCTATCAAAAAGTGTGATCTGACTTGCTTTGTGGTCAGAACCACTTCTGAACTCTATCACAGATTTTGGTAAAAAGGTTTTGTCTAAAGAGTTTGATCTCATAATCTGATGAACAAAAAGACTGAAAAAGAAACCTATCTGTAAAGAAAATGAAAGTGGATGGTGAAGCCAAAAGAGTTGCTCTCACCACTAGCGCCTCTCTCTAGGCACACAACGAAATTCCGCTAAGAGAGCAATGTGATTAGAAGACCATTCTGGTGAAGGAAGAGCTGTATCTTTTCTCAATCCATCTTCATCCAACAGTTCCAACAGTGATTCCACCGTTAATGTATCCGCTGAATCCATAAACAAAAACTTGTTATTTGTGATTTAGTGGCTGAAATCTAAAGTTTGGTTTGTTTGAAACCTGTGTAGAATATGTAGTCATGAGTGCCAATGAAGTCTCTTGTACAATTGGTGAATAAAGGCTCGTTTGTATTAAGATCCATTCTTCTTTTGTGTAATTCGATTCCCAATCTCACAAATGATGAGTACGCGCTCACCTGAAACCAATTCACTTATCAAAGATCCAGAAGATAGGCCAAAGAGAGGTTATACATTTATTTTTGCTTTATTAAACAATGAAACTGTTACCAGAGGTAATTGATGTGTCAATTTGGTTTGAGGACGCAGGATTCCAAGAGGATCAACCATCAGATCTGGATGTAATGGATCGACCTTTCCCATTACTAGAAGTGAATGAGGAGCACTGTAATAAGAATTCCAAAAGCAGAGCAGCTTTAGCTTTCTACACTATATCATCACAAAGAGAATTTTGCATTTGCTTGTATCAACAAAACCTTCCGGGAAGCGTGTTGAAGTCTCCACATACAAGCATAGGAATATCAGCACTAGCAGCTATTTTCTCCAGACCCTTTAATAAGGTATGAACCTAAACTCAAAAGAATTAAACAAAAACTAAGGTAAATGCTAATTCTTCTGAGTTCTGTGAAATTTGAGTTATTTAGGATAGAGTGGTAATACACAAACCTGCCATAGCTTCACATCTTTCAGTTCTTGTTGAACATTTACATGAGTGTTTGCCTAAACTCCAACAAGTTACAACAACCAAATTAGCCAGTTTTCACAGAGCAAGAACAGAAAATAACCGTTCTTATGAGTAAATGGGAAGAAAAACGAAAACTCTACCACACAAACAAGCTGGCGCTTCCCAGAAGGATCAACAGGTTGATAACCAAATTTCGCTTCAAGAACAACTATCAATGCTATGTTATCCTACGACATAACAATCAATGTACAATCAGTAATGTAAAAATTACTCTCTAAGAATCGGCTGAGGCCAGAAAAAATGTAAAGCGTGTAAGAAATACCTTAACTAGTCGATTTAAAGCAGTTCTCTTCTGAGCAGGAGGAATTACAGCCTCAACCAAAGACTGAGCAGCTTTATTGAATTCAACCTGAATTAAAAATCCATGAGTTTGTATGGAAATCTAAACAGGTAGAGCGAGTAAGCATATAGAACTGATACAAACATCATATTTCTTGACATGTGAAAATCTATCCCGTCGAAAAAATGTTGCACAGCCGTCAATGGCACTTGTACTGCCGCTGAGGACCTAGCAATGAGAAAGTTCATTAGTTTTCACAACATGAATCACTAAAGGAAGGAGTGTGTGGAATCAATGACCAAACCTCATTAGTCTTCCTCTTGTAGAGAGCTTGATACCCATGCTTATCCAACTCAGGAGCGAAAATTTCATGGAAATGATCACTTTGTACCTACCAGAACACGAACAACAGATAAATTAAATGTAACTTCTTTTTGTTTAAATCTTTGTCAAATCCATAGAAACGACATACTTCTTGCAGGCAAACTATATCGGCACGATAACCAACTATCTCCCTTAACAAATTTTGTCTGCGGTATTGCCAACCAAGAGCCCAAGGAGGACAGTAACTGTATAGGTCGCTATTTGCAGAAGTATCAGACAGAATATTATATGAAAGAACAGTGAATGTTCCTGCAGACTGAATCCGACCATCTTGATCTCGGTGACCCATCACATCAACTCCATCAACAGGGATTAGGTTACGGGGAGTTGGAGATGGAGCAGGAATAACCCGTGAAGTCAAAATAGTAGTGGACTGTCCCACAAACTGTTTGGTCTCTGCGTTAACCACAACACACTCAAACCTCAAAACAGAGCCGATGTCATCAGCTGCTGGAGTGTATGTTTTGCAACTCCCGACCTCGATTAACATCTCTCCCCCATTCTTCTGTGTAATACTAGAAGGATAAAACGGTGCAGGGCCATTAAGATTTGACATAGACCCGGATAAGCCACTGGCGAGAACACCAGGACCCACGCTGTTAGACCGGATCAAATCATCTTCATCTTCTGCAACTGCTCGCTCGTGCAAAGTCTTGTGATGATGCCACGCATTCGTATAGCATTTTGGCGAACAGTGATAGCTTTTTGAAACAAGGGATTTACGCTTTGAACAGAATACACATTGCAAAGTAGCTTGTTCCGTTGGATGCACACTGCAAATCGTTACTTTCTTATCGCTATGTACACGATACCTACAACAAAGGGATCACAAAGAATGAATCACAGAGAACAAAAACCATAGACGTCCCTCAGAACCACAACTATTAACGACCTAAATCAGAATATCTGCATCCCATTCAAACTTTGATTAAACCCTAATCCTCCAAAACGATTCAGAAACAAGACTCAATCGTCAACCCACGAATAAAAATCAAGAACTAGAAGTAGTTTACCATCTGTATCTCAAGAAGTAACCTTCGAGAGGAGCCGATTCAGGGATATCGTCAGTGGCGGCGGTCTTATCAGGGCGACGAACAAGTACGTAAGGCGTTAACTCACAACCCACAATGGGAATTCCGGAAGGAAGATGCACTCGGATCACGCTCAGCATTGCCCAAGTAATTCTTGTAGAACTGTAACACTATCGAAGCAGAGAATCGAAAGAACACGTTGATTAGCGATATATTCACGTAGAAAGCCTAATATAGTGGAGCGTACGATAGGCTGATCCACCATTTACTTAACCCAAAAACCCGTCGAAACCCTAGATATGTCTCCGCAAAAAAACTACAGTTGGATCTTGAGACAGAGTAAGAA
Source organism: Biscutella laevigata subsp. laevigata (assembly GCA_900406315.1). NCBI lineage: Eukaryota > Viridiplantae > Streptophyta > Magnoliopsida > Brassicales > Brassicaceae > Biscutella > Biscutella laevigata. Next base: position 7,622 of record OVAU01001380.1, read on the forward strand.
AATCAAGATGAATCAACGAGAATCTGAAATTGTAGCAGGTTTGGATCTTTTGAGAGAAAAGAAACTTCAAGGATCGATTCTTACGCTTGACAATGGAAAAAATCAAGGAACGATTTATAAGCATATAATAATTGATCTGCTCTTCCAAATAAATTTAATTTTTTTTTATTAAAACCTAAAATATTCAATTTTGGCGCTGAAAGATTGAAAGTTGAAATTTTTTCGTTTCGTTTCTTTTCTACAATTAGCGGCAAATCAAAGCCTGAGATTTCAGTTTCCTACTGCATGAGCCTCAGCTATGGATATTTCGCCAATTACAACAACCGTCTACTTAGCTTACTCAATCTCTGCAGAAAAGCTCCTTCCTTTACAAGGATCAAAGCTCTTCACGCTCTCTCCATCACGTTATGCTCTTCCCTTCAGCAGCCTGTTTTTTTCTCCAACAATATCCTACATCTTTATTCAAAGCTTGGTGAGGTATCGCTTGCAGCGAAAGTGTTTGATAAAATGCCTGAGAAAAATACAGCGTCCTTCAACACGATTATTAGTGGGTATAGCAGATGTGGGTATGCGGAGAAAGCTTGGGGTGTGTTTTCTGAGATGAGAGATTTTGGATATCTGCCGAATCAGTTTACAGTAGGTGGTTTGTTGTCTTGCGCATCGTTAGATGTTTGTGGTGGAACTCAGTTGCACGGGTTGAGCATGAAGTATGGTTTGTTTATGGCTGATGCATTTGTTGGTACTGGTTTGTTGTGTTTGTATGGGAGACTTGAGTTGCTAGAAATGGCAGAACAGGTTTTTGAAGATATGCCGGTTAAGACCTTGGAGACATGGAACCATATGATGTTGTTGTTGAGGAAGCGTGGTTTTCTCAAAGAATGCATGGTTCTCTTCCTTGAGCTTATTGGTTTAGGAGCTTGTTTATCTGAATGTTCTTTATTGAGTGTATTGTCTGGTTTATCTTGTGAAAAGGACTTGAAAATCAACCAACAATTGCATTGCTCGGCGATGAAAATAGGTTTAGATTGTAAACTTCCCATAGTTAACTCTCTCATCAGCTCATATGGAAAATGCGGCAGCATACATATGGCAGAGAGAATTTTTGAAGAGGCTACTTCTTGTGACGTAGTGTCCTGGAACGCCTTAATTGATGCAACAGCCAAAAGTGAAAATCCTTTTAAAGCCCTGAGACTATTTGTAAGCATGTCAGAGCATGGCTTTTCTCCGAACAAAGGTACATATGTTAGTGTTCTGAGTACCTCTTCTCATTTGCAGATATTGAGTGTTGGTCTCCAGATTCATGGCAAGGTGATCAAGTGTGGCTGCGAAACTGACTTGTTTTTGGGGAATGCTTTGGTTGACTTTTATGCTAAATGTAATAGTATGGAAGATTCTCACCTATGCTTCGATTCTATACGTGATAAGAACATTGTTTGTTGGAATGCACTGCTTTGGGGTTATGCCGCTAAAGATGATCCCATGTGTCTCTCCTTGTTTCTTGAATTGCTTCAAACTGGTTTCATTCCAACTGAGTATACCCTTTCAACAGTCCTCAAATCTTGTTGTGCCTTAGAGTTGCAGCAGCTGCATTCTGTGGTTGTGAGAATGGGTTATGAAGATAATGTCTATGTTTTAAGCTCTCTTATGAAATCCTACGCCAAGAATCAACTGATGTATGATGCTCTTCTTCTGCTCGATTGGTCTAACGGGGCATCTTCTGTTGTCCCATTGAACATTGTCGCCGGAATGCATAGCAGAACAGGCCATTACCATGAATCTGTGAAGCTGATTCTGACACTAGAGCAACCCGACACTGTTTCTTGGAACATTGCCATTGCAGCTTGCTCTCGTTCTGATAACCACAGTGAAGTCATTGAACTTCTCAAACACATGCTTCAATCAAACATCCGTCCTGACAATTACACATACGTTAGTATCTTAAGTATATCCTCTAAGCTCTGTGACCTTACCCTTGGAAGTTCTATCCATTGTTTAATCTCTAAAACAAATTTCAACCATGCCGATACCTTCGTTTGCAACGTATTGCTTGACATGTATGGGAAATGTGGAAGCATTAAGAGTGTAATCAAAGTCTTCGAAGAAACAAGAGAGAAGAACCTCATTACATGGACTGCATTGATTTCATCTCTTGGCATCAATGGATATGGACATGAAGCATTTGATAACTTCAAGAAAATGCTATCTCTGGGTTATAAGCCAGACCGTGTCTGTTTTATCTCTATGCTAACAGCTTGCAGACATGGCGGTATGGTAAAAGAAGGAATGGATTTGTTTCAGAAGATGAAGGATTATGGTGTTGAACCAGAGATGGATCATTATCGTTGTGCCGTTGACCTTTTGGCTAGAAATGGTTACCTGAAGGAAGCTGAGCAACTGATTCATGGCATGCCTTTCCCTGCAGATGCATCTGTATGGCGTACGTTTCTTGATGGTTGCAATAGATTTGCAGAAGAACAGAGAAGCACTCTCAAGTTCGTTTCTTTTCGGTAAGAAAGTAGAATTGTAAGAAAGTGTGTATTTTTTATTAGATTGACTTATCTCGTTGTTACTCCTGCAAAGTTCATATTTTTAATGGTAAAATGAGAATTTCAAAGTACCCATTTCATAATGTCAATTCCAAGTTAAACACAACGTAAATCAAATATCTTCTCGATCTCAACCTCTAAGAATATAGGATAAGAATTAAGTATTTAAAGATCCATTTGATTCTCAGTCTTCACAAACTCATCCAAGCATCAACTCATGATAGTTCTCAAATAAGATCACAATAACAACTATAGGATCTCTTATAAATTTCAAATAAAAGAATGTAGGTTTTCATTTTTGTTTTGTTTGCTAAATAATTGTTTTGTTTCTTTAAAAAAAGATTAAAAAATGTAAATGGCTTTAACAATTTATGGATTACAATCTTTCAAATTTTGATGGATTACCCACAAATTAAAAATAATTTCCAAAAAAATACAAATTTTTAGCATTTTACAAAAAAAAATTCAATTTTCATAGATCATTTACCTTCAGAAACAGTTTAATTTTCCAAAATAAATTCTAATAATTTTAATGGTAAATTTAAAACTTCAAATTCTATATAATGTTCAGAGAAAGAGTCTTGTTTTTTTTTTTTTTTGCAATTGTACAGAAGACGAGCTCTCAAGTAGCAACCAATCCAAACTTTGATCATTCACATTACTTATAAAAAGTGTATGGAAAGTATTTTCAACCAGCAGCTTGGAAATCTCCAAAGTCATCATCTGGTGCATCTTCAGCTCCTTCTTTGGCTTCTTCATCTTCTTTCTTCTCTTTGCCTTCTTGTGGCTTCGTATCTAAATCGAGTTGTTCAGACGACCTTCGAAGGCAGAGGCTTGGTGGCATACTTGACGGGGACTTCAGAGAGGTTGTAGCAGGGGAGAGCGGTCCAGGAGGTGGAGGCGGCAGGATTATTGAAGGAACGGTTTCTATAGACTTGCCCTTATCTTCCAATGATAGATTACTCAGACTCTTCTCTAGCACTTTCGACTTTGTGTCTTTATCGCTTCTCTGTTTTCAATTGTTCTGTTGTGAAAAAACAAGAAACTTGCGGAAAATGTATGACAAAATAAACTGTAAATCTTACGTTTTTTAGTTGGAGAACAATGGTTTCTCCTTCTTTTAAGCTGTAATCGACAGACGAAGTGTTCTGAAAGTGTTGTTCCATTTCTTCTGCTGTTTTCTTCTTGTTCAAATACCTTCCAGGAGAGAGAGATAGAAGATTCAGACATGATTTAGTTGTTGTGAAAGAACTGCTTAATGTCTGAATAGAAAAGAACATTTGGAGATTAGGAAGTGGAATGTTACTTCATATGGTCATGTAAGGCTGCTTGGAAATCATATGCCTCTGTTCTTTCCCGGAATCCAATTCCAATAAAAGCATGTCGAACACGACCACCTGCATTGATTCAAATAAGTAAACTCAAAACAACTACTACAAGTTTTCATCTCAGTGTATCTAAATGTAAATAAGTAAGTACCTATCTTTTCTTCAACACGGAGAACAAAGTATCTACAAAATAAACCAGAATATATCTTTGTTAGACTAACTGCACATCACGAGAAGGCTAAGTTAAGTTCTATGGTTTACTTCTTGTTACCTGCTACTGTCGATTACAGCTTCTACTGGATGAGGTTCACCATCTCGGAGAAAGGCTTGAGCGTAAAGTTCTCCTGTGGTTTTATCTACAAGTTTAATAATGCATTCTTCTCCTTTGCTCACCACTTTCAGAGATCCTTCCCACGCCCATTTGTTTACGTCCCACTCATCAGCTCTGCAAGGATCAATTAATATATATAGAAGGTATCAGCTGAAGGTTTCGTTACTAATGGGTTAAAAGTGCAATGCATTTTCCAAGCATCTTGGCCTATGAAACCAAATTGAGTTGTTAACAACGACCATCTTGATGCAAACTAAAGTTGAGCTAGCATTCCTACAAACTTGAAGAATGGGATCACTGAGAGTTGTTCCGAGTTAGCCAAAGGGTTTTGGAGGAAAATAGATCTCTCAACAAAAGATAGATCGATTTTAGACATTTTCTGTCATGAAGACAAGAAATAACCTGTAGGAAGCTGCGCTTTTCCTCGGAGGTATCTGCATACACACAAACAAAATAAAAGAAGAAGACGAGATCACTTTCTGTATCAGTCCCACAGACACAGGAGAAGTCATTAACGGTAGGATAAGATTCAACACGAATCCATCAAGCTCCAAGGTTGTCTATTGTCTATAAGGAATCTAAATAAAGCACTTCACACTACCTACGAGTTCAAGGCAAACAATTTGGAATCTGAAACATCCTATCACTACATTCAAACATCATAACTCCACAATTCCGTGTACATGTACAGCTCGTACGATTTAAGAGACCTTATCAAGAAACTACTTAGCATGCAATTGCTAAAATAAAATAAAATTTCACAATCCTTGAGAATCAATCATACAAAATCTCCATGAATTTTTTTTGCCGATAGTTAAAGCGATCGATCACACAGTCCTTAAACCATAACAAATAGAGTAATCAAGACACGAACTTGAAATATGCAGATTAAGATAATTTCCTCAATACCATTTGAAGAAATCTATAAATACCAGAATGAAATTTACAAACTAGCTTATGATCAGATGAAATACACACTCTTCTAAAATAATCCAGTGAACTCACAAAGAAATCAAGCAATTTCAGGATAAATACACGCAGGATTCAGCACAAATTCCAAAATACCCATCTCATTATAACCTGATTGGGAGATAGAAATTTACCAAATAAACATAGAACTCAGGCACTTGGAATAGAGCAATCTCTATAGCTTCTCTCTCCTCGTTATCATCGACCTTCACAGGATCAGTGAGAGATTTCTTGTCTTCCTCCATATTCGACGAAGACGAAGCCTGATCCATCACTTGGAGAAAACCCGAATGCCTAATCGATGAAACAACTCGTTAAATCTTCAAAGTTTAGTTATTTGCCGTACTGTGATTAACAAATCTACAAGTCGCGAAGACGAAGAAACGCAGAGGTTTCGCGTTAGGTGTAATGTACCAATACCAAATTACTTTCTTCTGAGCTTGCCTCAAAACCATCCGATCTGATTAAGTATTTCTAATCCTGAGCGTCCATTATGTTGACTTTATAGACCCTGACATAGATAAGACACGTATCCTAGAATTGGTGAAATTATCGAAAAATTAAATCGAAATTTGTAAAGAAAAATCGAATGGATAGAAATGTTGGACCAATTTTGTATTGGTTTAGAGTGAAGAGAAATTTTAATGGCCCATTAAGGAATGAGATTAGCTTACGAGATCACGTTGTCTAGGCCGCCTTTTGCTCAACTTGAAGACCACGTCTTCATTAACGGCTTGCGGATGAAGGGTTTTTGAAATTCAAACCTATTCCTCTCTTTCATATATAGTGATCGACTCTGGCTTCTAAAACCGAGACACTATCGGAGCAATATAACGAGTTAAGGAAAAAGTTCATACTCACCTCTACTGTACTTATTCGGGTTTCGATTTCTTTCTTAACTCGTATTTGCAATCTATTTGTTTTGATCCGAATTTTAAAGCCTACAATCTTAACTCGTTCTTTATAAGCTTTATTTTATTCGGAATTCTAATCGAATCTGTTTTTAAAATCGTGTTTATCAATTCGATCGGATTTATAAGACGTTTTCCTTACGTGTTCCTTAATCGATTTTGGTTTTGTTTTTCAAAACCGGTGATTTCTTTAAAACGTGCTTTGAAAAGTCAAATTTGTCTTATTGGTTTTTCAAAATTCAAATTGGTTTTATTGTTAACCGGACTTGATTTTTGGGTTTAGAAAACGTGTCTCCAAAATCTCTTTTTAGGCTTTGTTTGTTTTCAACCCATATTGGGCTTTCCAAAACCTAATCGTATTTTGAAAAATTAGATTTCAAAATTTGAATTTCAAATCGCGTTTACAAAACGTTTTAAATTAGTTTTTTCAAAAACGTTTTTCAGTCCCAGATTAAAAACCCACAAACGTGGTACTAAAACCCGCAAAATGCGGTATTGAAAACACAATTTTTAATCGCAAACGCGATTTTAAAAGGTAATTTCTGGGCAAAACGCGATTTTAAAACGCGATTTCGATCGCAAATCGCAATTTCAGATCGCAGATCTGAAATTTTAAACTGCGTGCCGTTTTCCAGACGAGATTAAAACTGCTTGTTGTTTTTCTCAGAATAAAAAACAACGCGCTGTTCAATCCCAGCGATCAAACAGCGTGTAGTTTTTCCATATTCTGAAAATAGTGTGTCGTTTTTTCTCAGATACAAAACAGCGCGTAATTCCAGCCCAGAATCAGAAACAGCGCGACGTTCAGATCATCTGTAACAGTGCGGCGTTCAAATCAGCGCAGAAAAACAGCGCGGGTTTTCTGAGAATAAAAACAACGCGATTTTCGTTTCTGAAACAGAAAAACAACGCGAATTTTTTTTTTGATACAACTTTGGCAACTGAGAAAGACTTGAGAACTGAGACTACAACAGAGATTCTTGACCCAACACGTCGTCTCACGTTCAGAGATGGTCTCTATCAAACTGGTGGTATGACTGTTCCACCTGCTATTGTGCAACAAGTAACTCCTCAAGTCATGACAAGTGCTCTTGTGGAAAGTCTCGCGCCAGAGAAATTAAATGGTAAGAACTTTAAGCATTGGCAGAAGAGGACGCTTTTCTACCTAGCACATCTGAGGCTGGACAAGTTCATCACAGAGGAAAAACCTCTAATCCCTTTGGAGATGGCTACAGATCCCCACACTCTGGCTACCATAGACACATAGAAGCATTCAGATTTTTTGTGCAGAGGTGTGATCTTGGGACACCTGATTCAACCATTGTTTGACCTCCATGACAAAATTCCAATGGCAAAAGATCTTTAGAGAACTCTGGATCACAAGTACAGAACTGAAGATGC
>OVAU01001381.1:0-15100 GCA_900406315.1 Biscutella laevigata subsp. laevigata
AGAGAAAACTAGATCTAAACTTGAAACTAAAAACCAAAATAAAATAAACTTAAATCTCTCCCTAGGGTTTTAGTTTTAGGCTCCCTTTTATAGTAAAGCCTAATTACAATTCAAAATAAGGAAATATTGACTTGGTCAAATCTGGTTCCNACACCGGTGTGGGTGACCGTTGTGATGCTTTTGTTCTGGATCAGAGGAGTTCCACCGGTGTAATCACCGGTGTGGTTTACCGGTGTGAAGCCCCTGGTCTGGGTCGGGAGCACACACCGGTGTAATGCCCGTTGTGGTTAAACGGTGTGAATCCCCTGTTCTGGCTCGGAGACTCACACCGGTGTAAAGGTCGGTGTTGTTGACCGTTGTGCTGCTCCTGGACTTAGCCAGTTTTTCTGTTTTTCTGCATCTTTTGCTCATTTTGCTCCTTTTGCTCAGTTCTTCGATCTGGTCCTTCTCTCCCCTGAAATGGTCAATGATATGCAATATGCAACCTATAGGACTCTAAAATGATCAATAAACTAGTGCAAAACGAATGAAAACCGGATGATAAAACTGTCTAAATTCACACACATCAATAGATGAGCTAACAAAAGAATACATAGAGAACTTCGCTCAAGAGGACGTCCTACTAAAAGCCCTCAATGGAGAAAGGAACCAAGATGAAGTGTATAAAATTCAGATTGAAAACATGCATAGGAAACTAGACTCTCACAATCCCCTTCTTAAAGACACTAAGTTCGAGGAGATCAATACACCTACCTTGCAAGATAAAACGATCCAACCTTGGTAAAACCGAGCATTGATGACAATTGGAGTGAGCTAAAGGCACCAAAACTGGAACTTAAAACCCTTTCCAAGGGGCTCCAGTATGTTTTCTTGGGGACAAATTCTACTTACCCGGTAATACTTAATGATGCATTGACTGATGATGAAATTGATTGCCTGGTTATAGAATTACAGCGTAATAGGAAAGCTATTGGTTATTCTTGAGAGGATATTAAATGAATTTTCCCATCTTTGTGCATGCATAGAAATAATTTAGAAAATGAGTTCATGTCCTCAATTGAACACCAACGAAGATTAAATCATAATTTAAAAGAAGTGGTTAAAAAGAGATTTTAAAACTTTGAGATGCTGGGATCTTTTACCCAAAGGAAAGATAAGAAATTGCATGTTATCTACTATGCAAGTAAGACATTGGACGATGCCCAAACTAAATATTCAACAACTGAAAAGGAGTTGTTAGCAATAGTCTTTGCTTTCGAAAAGTTCAGGTCATATTTGGTGGGATCTAAGGTGATAGTTTTAACTGATCACGTTACTTTTAGACACATTTTAGCTAAGAAGGATGCCAAACCTAGATTACTGAGATGGATTCTCCAACTCCAAGAGTTTAATCTTGAAATAAGTGACAAAAAAGTATTGAAAACGGAGTAGCAGACCATCTCTCTAGACTGCCAGTTTTTGATGATGTACCGATTGATGATTCATTGCATGAGGAACAACTAATGGCACTAGGTACTCTAGCCAACATCGACCTACCTAAGAATACTGATTGTGGAATAGGAGTGATGTTGATGGTAAAGATGAAAGAACCCTGGTATGCAGATATAGTGAATTATCTTGAATGTGGAACATACCCAACAGCTCTAAATGAACATCAAAAGAAGAAATTCCTGAAGGATATCAAAAGGTTCTAAAAGGACAAGCCTTACCTATACACTTTGAGTAAGGATGGGTTATACAGGAGATGCATAGCAGAGGAGAAAGTTGAAGGCATCTTGACACTTTGTATGGGTCAACCTATGGAGGTCACTTTGCAAATTTTAAGACTTTGTCAAAGGTTTTGCAGGCAGGATTATGGTGGCCTACTATGTTTAAGGACACTCATCGATTCATAAAGTGATGTGATGCATGTTAAAGGGTAGGGAACATCAGTAAGAGGAATGAGATGCCTCATATACCGATAATGGAAGTCGAGGTATTTGATGTGTTGGGCATCGAATTTACGCGACCCTTCCCATCTTCTTATGGTAACAGTTTTATGCTGGTAGCAGTTGATTATGTGTTGAAGTGGGTGGAAGCAATTGTAAGCCCTACTAATGATGCTAAGGTAGTTTAAAAAATTTCAAGAGTATAATTTTCCCTATGTTTGGAGCACCTAAAGTAGTGATAAGCGATGGGGGATCACACTTTATAAACAAGGTTTTTGAACGCATGTTAAGGTAGCATGGTGTCAAGCACAATGTCGCAACACCATACCATCCTCAGACAAGTGGACAGGTAGAGGTCTCTAATAGGCAAATCAAGGTCATACTTCAGAAGACACGAGGAGTGAGTAGGAAATAGTAGGCCTCTAAATTGGAAGATGCTCTATGGGCATATAGGACAGCTTTTAAAACTCCCCTCGGTACCACTCCATTTAATATGTTGTATGGGAAATAATACCATCTACCGATCGAGCTAGAATACAAGGCATTATGGGCCGTGAAGCTTATGAACTTCAATGTAAAATCCGCCAAAGAGAGACGAGAAATGGAGCTAGAGGAACTAGATGAAATCATATTGGAAGCCTATGATAGTGCAAAGATCTACAAGGAACGCACTAAGGCATTCCATGATAAGAAAATTCTGCATAAAGAATTCAAGGCGGGTGATTTGGTCCTACTGTACAACTCTAGGGTGAAACTCTTCCCTGGAAAACTCGAGTCCAAGTGATCAGGATTATTCACTGTTAAGTAGGCACGTCCATATAGAGCAATAGTCCTCTGGGACAAAGGCGGCGGAGTGTTTGTGGTTAACGGTCATCGACTAAATCCATACATGGCGAATGAAAGCACTGAAAAGAGGACCACATTAACTCTTATATACCCACCTCACACTCAATGATGAAATAAAGTCAAGCTCAGAGACGTTAAACAAGCTCACTTGGGAGAAAGTCTCATGGTATCCTTTTATTTTAAGTTTTGCTTTTAATTTATTATACCTATCGCTTTTACAACAAGAATTGGAATTGCTTGGCATTAGACAACGTTAGCTCAGGTACAAGACAAGGTAGCCCTATGCTCAAAAAACAATGACTCAATTACCCACTAGATTTGAGGTATCTCTCTCACCTTGTAAAGACACATTTAATTTTTTATTTCTCTTCTTTTTTGTCTCTTCTTCTGAACTCAAATACACAGGGACTGTGTTGTTTAAGTTTGGGGGAGGAGCCACTTTTGGATTGATGTTGTTTATTGTTTTGTTTTATCGAGTTCCATGCATTGCATTGTAAATGCTTAAGTTTTGAAAAAACCAAAAAAATTTAAAATTTTCAGAAAATACAAAAAGAAAAATGTTTCCATTCGGGTTTTGCATTTAGGATTGCACTGCATTTTAGCTTAGGATTGAGTCTCGTTTAGCTTGCATTTCATGTTTTCAAGAAAGAACCAAAACACCTTCACTTTAGATCATCGATTTCAGCTTAGTAGTCTCGAAAAGTCTTGAAGTTCTAATGCAACATACCTTGATGTTTAAAAAGCTAAGTACATTGTCTGTGAAGCTTGCGAGCTTAGGATTGCTTTCAATATTATATGAGTATAATCCTTAAATTTAATTAGCATGGTCAATTGTTTCACTTATGTTTCATGGTATTTTCTTATTTCAAGCATGAATTTGGGCACCTTAGACCGTAACACTCTTAGCCCAAATCGGTCGTTCTCATTTTAAGGATGATTCCCTCTAACCCCTTTGTACCCTTGGCCTAAACACCTATGTGAGATCTTTCCATTACTTTAGTGATTGTGATTTTTCAAAAAGTTGAAACTATAGGGAGCGACAATAGAGAACATCTATTTGGGTAGCTTAGGAAGTTTGGGAATTGGATTGTATGAAAGAAAAGCTTGGGTAGAAATAGGCTTGGAAAAATGAGGTTGATATGGAAAAGCTTGAAAAGAGAAGAAGAAATAATGGGTAGAAAGAAAAGAGAAAAATCACCAAAGAAAAGAAAGGAAAAAGGGATAGGAAAAGAAACTCTAGAATACAGGAAAAAAAACTACGTTATAAAAGAAATGAAAAAGAAACAAAAGAACGAATAGTCTTATAGTACAAAAAGAGTAAAAAGAAATTCCTAAGTGAAGAAAAAGAAGAAATGGTAAAGAAGTAGATTTGAAAAGATAGGATTGGGTAGATGTTCAAAGTTGTATGTCTCAGTTGCTCTTTGTCTTGCTTGATTTTGCTATGATTATTTCACTCTGCGAGAGAAACCGAATTGCAATCGACCTTTATGCCTTGTGTGAAACATTCTCTTTTGCATTGGAGTCCCCTTTATATATAACCGATTGAAACCTTGTGTTTGCAATTGATCTTGTTTCACTCTTGTTTAAATTGAATGTAGCAAAGCATGATTAGGCTAGTTAAGCGGAATGACTTGGCTCAGTTATGATGATTGATGGTATGGTTGCTTGAATGATGAGACGAGTAGTTATGCTAAGTAGGAAACGCTCTCATCGAAAACTCTAGGTTGTTTTGCTTAAGGGTAAGAAAATGATAAGTTTGGGGGAGTTGATGTGTGTGTATTTTAGCGGTTTTACCATTCAGTTTTCATTCGTTTTGCATTGTTTAGGAAGCATTTTAGAGTCCTATAGGTTGCATATTGCATATCATTGACCATTTCAGGTGAGAAGAGGACCAAAGCAAGGAACCGAACAAAGAGGAGCGAAAAGAGGCTTTTCGGGATGGAAAAACGGCTAAGGACCAAACCAGAAGGAGTGCCCAAGTTAAGCCCACCGGTCATGGATCGGTGTAAGTCATGAAGAGCAACCAGGAGAGGTGCACCGGTCACTCACACCGGTGCACTGACCGGAGCAAGGCGCAGAGGACTAATGCAAAGGGAGCAACCCGTAGGAGGTGCACATGATCAGTGCAATGCCACATGTTTCAACAGGAGACAAGCACCGGTCAGGCACAATGACACACCCCTGACCGGTGCACACTCACAATGGTCTGGGCACACTCGTTTCCCGACCGGTGCACTTGTTCCGAAAGCAATAAAGACTAAGTCTTCTTTCCTTTTCTGAGTTGTAAATTGGCTAACTATTTAAGGGAGCCAATGAATAAAACCTATGGAGCTCTTCTTTTATATTTTTATTTTAGTTTCTCTCTAGTTTTCTTACTTTTCTTTTTATGCTTTTGTATTGAGATTCCTTGGTTAATCTATTGAATTTCTTTCAAATAATCATTGTCTTACTTTGATTTCATTTCTCTATTTTATATTCTGCCCCAAATCATATCTAGAAACTATCAAACTGTTCTAGACATGATGTGTGAGTAGTCTTTATAGCTTATGGATTAGGGTTAGATCTAGGTAGATTTTGATTGTTAGTGATGTTTAGGGATGAATAGAACAACGTCTTCTTCATAGTTATTGATCTTAATGCTTAGATTTGATTGATCACCTTATCTATGAACCTCGGGAATTTCATGCCCGAGAGGTGATCGATGAAATTCCCCAACTAAATAATTGTGTTTTTATTGATCCTCTCGAAGAGATTGTGTTAGGGTTGGTAGATTGTTGTATGGAATTGCACCTATTGCTTCTTAATTATTTAATTAGCCAAGAGATTGTGTGGTTGCATGATTAGGAAAGTGGGTTTTTATCACGAGAATGAACTAGCCTAGGATTGATATTCTTAGACATAAGACAAATTGAATTGAGAAGTTGAACATCATTAGTTAACCAATTGACTGCCCATTTCGATTGCCTGGTCCATATGGTTGCTTTAATTATTGAATTTTTGTTTCTTCTGTCTCGTTGACTTTTTGGTTAACTTTTATGTTTTGCTTTATTTAGTAAATTCATTTTCTTAGGATTTTTAGTGACAAAACATACCCTTTTGATTCCACCTAGACCTAGCTAAATTCTCCATAGTATTAGTGCGTTATCTCCGACTTGAGATTGGTTCGACAATTTTAAACCCTTCACTGTACTACATTGGAAAGTAGATTTACTAAACCATAGTAAAATTGTACTTATCAAGCATTTCTTGAATGAACTCCTTTCACACTCATCTGCAGCTTCTTATCCATCTGGTTTTGTAAAGCTTCTACTTTTTCTTGGATTTGTTGTGCAAGATAGGTATTGGCTTCATTGAGTTTTTGAGCCAAATGCCGAGTCATGGCTTCCATGGCTTCAGCTAAAAGCTCCATTGTACCTGAAAATATATACAAAAAATACTGGAGTAAATCTGATTTTAAGAGAATATTGCACTCAGATTTTCAAACATAACAAAAGGAAAAATGATCGAACTAGATAACGATGAATCCTAAACTAGATAAAATCGAATCCTAACAACCTAATTTATCACGAATCAGATTGAAAAAATAGCAAAATCGGATCAAAAACCCTAATAACACAAAAGGAAATTGAAATATATCCTAAAAGCAACTAGAAAAACAAAACGCACCCTAATACTATCCTAATAACCGAACCCTAAGAACTACTGATAAGCCTATTTTTCTATACCTAAACACACGACCAACCCTAGAAATAATTTAGAAACGCATAAGCTATGAACCCTAATCAATCTCTAACTTAATCGATCAATGAAACTAGAAACCGAATCAAATCAACAAGTTGAAAACCTGCCTAATAAAACCTAACGACCAAACCTATCTAAATCAAACACAGATCAAACTGCAACAAGTAATCACTAAAACAAACTAATGATCAGATGATTTCAAAACCCTAACACAAGAACATGTAATGACACGTGATAGAGAGGAAGGTTATAAGGCTTTTCTTAGCCTTTGGTTTAGAGTCGGCTCTGATACCACGCGATACGATCCTGGGAATGAAACTAAAGCAAAGGCTTCGTGAAATCAAAACCGATATGTGATCAGATGAGGATGGCATTATAGAAGTGATAGAGATGGAGGGGGATTCAACTCTCTAACAAGATGGAATTAAAAGAGATGGATAGTAGTTTCTCTTGGAATCATATTGATGATTGTAAGAGGAACAAAATCGATTTCAGAACCAGGACAAGAGATCGATTTCTCTTTAGAAAACACAAGGGTTTTACATTCAAACTTGGCTCCCTCTTTTAGGATTAGGCAAAGTGAAATATATAATAAAAGACAAGGGTTTTTGAATCCCTTGAAACAACAAAGCGTTCAAATAAAACAGCAAGTCTTTTTAAACGGAAATAAAACAACGAGGCATTTAAAATAGGGCCTTAGGCGCCATTATTGGGCTTGAATCAGAGGTGATCCAACACTTATTCCAGATGACAACACTAGAGTAACTCTACGTAGTGATGAATCTGCATCGTTAAAAACCTTGATGAAGAACCTCCTCCTACCAAATCCCCAACAAGGAAAAGTGTACAAAATTCACCACTTAGTTACTTAGTGAATATCAACTGGTTCTTCACTCTCAATCTTAGACAGGTCGAATATGTCTGCTTTAGCCCCTTCCGGATTGATCTCTCTTAAGCTGTTTAGTGCATGAGCTTCCTTATCCAACTCCCTAGTTCTATAACGTGTGATCCTTCCATCGAGCTCTGGTTCTTCTCCTTCTGAGCTGGTCACGATCACATCACCACCTCATTAAAACCTTTATGAAGAATCTCCCCCTACCAAATTCTCACAAAGGAAAAGAGTACATAATAGCCCTTTAGTTACTTAATGATTGTTACCTGGTTCTTAATAATTGAGAATAAATATGTGGAGTATATCTGCTTCAGCCTCTTCTTGATTGATCTCTTATAAGTGTATGAATGCATGAGCTTCCTTAGCCAACTCTCTAGCTCTAGAACGTGTGATCCTTCAAACTAGCTTTGGCTCTTCTTCCTCTGAGCTGGTCACGATAATATCATCCTCTCCCTCTTTAAAAGGATTTGTTCTCAAATCAAAATCTGCAAAAAAAGGAAACAAGTCAGAAACATTGAAAGCATCATAAATGTTGTACTTACCTTCTAGATCAATTCGCTAGGCATTGTTGTTGATCCTCTCGATGATCTTGAATGGCCCATATACTAGCGGCATAAGATTGTTCTTTCTTTCAGCGGAAACCTATCCTTTTCTTGATGAATCCACACCAAATCGCCTTCTTCAAATATCAGTTCCTTATGCCTTTTGTTAGCATGCTTCGCGTATTGCTTAGTCTTCTTCTCTATATTCTCCATAGCTTTCTCTTTTATCTTCAATACATGTTCAACCTTTTTCTTTCCATCCAAACTATACCTTTCTTTCAAAGGAAAAGAGATCAAGTCTAATGGAGAATAAGGATTAAAACCATAAACTATTTCGAAAGGAGAAAATAAGGTAGAAGAATGATTAGCGTGATTATAAGCGAACTCAATGTGTGATAAACATTCTTCCCATGAGTTGAGGTTGCTCTTCACCATTGTTCGCAGCAATGTAGATAGAGACCGATTCACTACTTTTGTTTGTCCATCAGTTTTGTACCCAATTTTTTCCCACAAAGTTCGCCAAAAGTGACTTAGGGACTTGGTATCACGATATGAGATTAAAACCTTAAGCATTCCATGTAGTCTCACTGCTTCTTTGAAGAACAAGTTAGCTACACTAAAAACATCATTGGTTTTGTGGATAGCTATGAAATGAGCCATCTTGTTAAACCTGTCTACAATCACAAAAATCGAATCTCTTGCATTTTTGGTTCGTGGTAAGCGTATCACAAAATCCATAGAAATATCTGTCCAAAAATCGAATGTCAAGCATTCTTCATGATTTTAGCCTTTCTCCCGACCTCCTAGTTGGTTTGATAAGTTAGAGCTAAAGTAATAAGATCAATTGAACCATCTGGCTTTAAAATATTCTAATATTTGAACGGAGCTTGATAACTCACATTGAAAATAGATGAAATTTGTAGTTCAACAAGTAGCTTAAGATTTTTCGTGTTGTTGTGGATCTTTACCTATACTTTGAATGGATCGTCTCCTCTTGGTGCTAGCCTTGACTTTCTTTGGTTCGAGATCCTCTTGTGCCTCATGTGCAGCCAAACTCAGTCTCCAGGCTCAAACAATAGTTCTTTTATGCCCTTATTTGTGTCTGTCTCTTACTGCACATTTTTCTTCTCCAAATTCTCTTCGACTTGTTTATGAATCTTCTTCACTATTTTAGCCATTCTCACGGCCTCCTTGTTGGCTTGATTAGTGGGAGCTAAAGCAATAAGATTTATAGGGCCATCTAGCTTGAGAAGATTCTAATATCCGAATAGGTTCATCTGCATTGAACAGAGATCAATTATTCACATTGAAACTAGATGAAATATGTAATTCAACTAGTAGCTTAAGCTCGTCGGTGTTGTTGTGGATCTTTACCAAGACTTTGAATGGGTCGTCTCCTCCTTGTCCTAGCTTGGACTTTCTTTTGTTCGAGATCCTCTCGTGCCTCATGTGCATCAAAACCTAGTCTACAAGCTCAGACATAACTTTCTTTCTGCCCTTATCCGCTTCTGCCTTGTATTGCACAATTTTCTTCTAGAAATTCTCTACGACTTGTTTACGAATCTTCTTCATGATTTCAGCCCTTGATGTATAACATTTTTAATGGTTTTGATGATTCATTTTCATGCATTTTTCAATAGATTATGATGCATTTGGAGTCCTTTAGGTTGCATTTGCATATCATTTGGCATTTTAAGTGCAAAGTTTGACTTAGACGAGGAATGTAACAAAAAAGCATTTTTGAGCAAAAGAGCACAAGTCTCGAATCTAGAACATGTACCGGTCAGCTCACGCTGGTATCAGACCGGTACTATACACTTGACACAAAAACGGGGAGGACAGAGAGCTCGGACCGGTCAGTAACAAAACATGTGCACAGACCGATCTCCTCTCCTACTTCCACACAACAAATGGGTAAGCTTTCGAGCAAAGAGGAACCCACCACTCTAGGGTATGTCGGTTGCATCTCTACTTGTGTTCTCGTCAAGGACAATGAGAAACTTGATAGGGGTGAGCAATTTGGCTAATGAAGGCAAAAGTGAAGGGAAAGCAGCTAGTGAGAAGGATGTTTCCCCAAAAGCTCCAAACCATGAACCTCCTCCCTATTTGCCTAACCTCCCATTTCCCTGTGGCCACAAGGAAGCTTTTGGGGAAGCATCCCTTGTACCTTATGATCCATTCATTATAATAACTGCTTATGCGATTTACGTGCAAGTGTCAGCATTATGCCACTCCAGGTAGCTAAGAAACTCGGCTTTGAACCTTGCAGGATATCTCTGAAACTACCTGATGGATCCCTGCGAAGGCCGATATGAATGTTGAAGGATTTCTCGTAGGGATAGGGAAAGACAAAGTTCTGACCGACTTTGTGGTATTGGAAATGAAATGGGAGTCTAACAACCCGATTATCTTAGGTAAACCATTTATGGTAATTGTTGGGGCGATCATTGATGTCAAAAAGGCATTTTTAGACTACCTCTAGGGTAGGACATCGTCCGAGAATACTACACCACAATGATAGGAAAGAAGGCCGCATTAACTTGTAAGGCTTTGTGTGCAGAGATTGTAGATGATCCACTCGATGAGCACTTAGAGGAACCAATTGGAAAGGGATCAATGGGAACCAAGGTTGATAAACAGAATATCAATGGTAAGTCTAGTATGGATGAAGAGTGGATTGAGCTTAAGAGAGCAATGTTGAAAACGATTGGGAGTCTTGAAGCCCAGAACGCTATTAATCTCAAGGTCATTGAGGAGCTTCAAGACAAATTCACCACGTTTGAGAGGGGTTATAAACCACCATGAGGAGAAGAGAAAGTCACTATAGAGACTTAAAACAAGCTCGCTTGGGAGGAAGTCCAATGGTATCCTTGTAAATAACATTTTATTTAGTTTATTCATGTTTTTATTTTGATTTGGAACTGTGATGATTGGGATTGCTTGAACTCTTACATTTTGGAGTTTTTGAGTGGTTTCAGGTTAAAAATGAAGTTTCATGGGTGTCATACCGGTCACACTAACCGTTATGCCATCCCGGTCATCTATAACGGCCAAAAACTCACTGAAACAAAATTTCAAGAGATTTCAGATGAACAATACCGGTCAGAATCTAACCAGCATCATTCCCAGTACTGTTCACGAAATATAAAAATAAAACTTCAGTTGCTTTTAAATTATAGTTATTTTTTTTAACTTGGTCACTTTGATGCTTGATTTTGGTTTAAGTGTTTGGATTTTGCAGCTCTTAAGAATTCTATTTCTAAAACAGAAGCTTGTACCAGTACCCTCCCCACTTTCTCCTCAGGCGAGACGCATGAACCCTCAACCTGACGAGTACAAGGTTCATCACACCAAACCTTTGTAAATATGCATTCATTTTATTTACTTTTATTTCGGTCTCCTCCTCCGACTTGAACACACACAGACTGCTTGACTTAAGTTTAGGGGAGGAGCACCCTTTCATCCAATATCATTTTCTGTGTTGCTTTTATCTAGTCTCATACTGCATTGTGGATAATTATGTTTTACAAAAAACCAAAAAAAAATTGAAAATTTCAGGAAAAACCAAAAAACAATTTCATCCTTTTATTTGGATTTTGCATCTAGGTTGTGTTGCATTTCAGCTTAGGATTAAGTCTCACTTACCTTGCATTGCACGTTTTCAAGAAAGAACCTATGCACCTTAACTCTCAATCATCGATTTCGGCTTAGTAGTCTCGAAAAGTCTTGAAGTTCATAACTTTATACCTTAATGTTTTAAAAGCTAAGTCATTGGTTTGTGAAGCCTGCTAGCCTAGGATTTCTTTCAATAATAACCCTGAACTTTAATTAGCATGATATTGATTGCACAATACATTCATGGGATTTACTATATTCAAGCACGAAATTGAGCACTTTAGCCTAAGCCCATTTAGCTCAATTCGGTCATTCAGATTTTTAAGATGATTCCCTTTAACCCTTTTGCAACCTTGGCCTAAACACTTGTGTGAGCTCTCTTTGTTAGATTTAGTATTGTAATTTTGCAAAAACTTGGAAGTATAGAGAGAGACAATAGAGAACATCTATTTGGGTAGCAGATGTTTGAGAATGAATGAAAAAATAAAGAAAAGCTTGGGTAGCCTTAGGACTTGATTTCGATCTGGTTATGGGTAGAACTAGGCTTGAAATTATGAGTTTGATAAGGGAAAGCTTGAAAAGAGAAAGAAAAGAATCACCAAGATGAATAAAAATTTGAAAAGAAGATAGGACGAAAGAAGTCAAAAGCTTATTAGACTCTAGAAAAGAAAAGAAAAAGAATGAATAGAAAATAATGAGTGTGCTCCTAAAAGAGTAAGGCTAAAATAAATGAAAAAGAAACCAGAAAAAGAATGAAAATGAAAAGAGAAAAGGTTGGGAGTAAGATAAAAAGAAAGAGTCTAGTTTTAAGAAAAGAAATATCTAAGTCAAAAAGAAAAGAAAAATGGTGAAGAAAAAGGTTCAAAGAATAGGTTTGACTAGATATAAGAGTCTAAGTTTTTTTTGTGGGGGGGGGGGGGGAAAAANTATTCCCCCTTGCTATTTATCTTTCTTGATTTTTCTATAACTCTTTTTACTTCGCGAGAGAAACCAAATTACAATCAACATTCATGCATTGTGTGAAACCTTCTCTTCTGCATTGGAGTCCCCATTAGTCATAACCGATTGAAACCATTGGGTTCCTTGATAATATTTCACTCTTGCTAATTTAACGTAGGAAAGCATCATAGGACTAGATAGCTGAATCGCTTTGACTTTGTATTAATAGCGGATTGTGATATTGCTTGAATGATAAGACAAGTAGTTATGCTAAGTCGAAAACGCTCTCATCGATGACTTTTGGTTGCTAAGTTCTTGTTTTTCAAACCTTGCTTCTTTACTGACACTATGCATTGCTTGAGGGCAAGCAAAAGATAAGTTTGGGGGAGTTGATGTATAGCATTTTTAATGGTTTTGATGATTCATTTTCATGCATTTCATTAGATTCTGATGCATTTAAAGTCATTTAGGTTGCATTTGCATATCATTTAACATTTCAGGTGCAAAGTTGGACTTAGACGAGGAATAGATCAAAAAAACATTTTTGGAGCAAAATAGCACAAGTCTCAGAATCTAGAGCATGTACCGGTCAGCTCAGACCGGTACCATAAACCGGTGCAACACATGAACATCACTAGGTGATCGACACTGGTCACACATCAAACCGGTGCTATACACCGGGACACAAAACCAGGGAGGTTAGAGAGCTTAGACCGGTCAGTAACCACACCTGTCCACTGACTTATCTCCTCCCCAGACTCAGACAGATGAAGCATACCGAGTAAGGGTATGAAGGTTGATCGTAATTTGGTTTCTCTCGCGGAGTGAAAGAATCATAGCAAATCTAGAAAGATAAAGAGCAATGGAGCGTACAATATTGAACATCTATATCCCCCCCCCCCCAAACTTAGTCTCTTACATCTACTTAATCATATTCCTTAAATCCTTTTTCTTCACCATTTTTCTTTGGCTTAAGGATTTTCTTAAACTAAACTGTTCTTTTATCTAACTGCAAAGCCTTTACTTTCTTTTATTTTTCATTCTTTTCTAGCCTATTTTCCTTTTCATTTCTAGAGTCTAAAAAGCATTTGCTTCTTTTTCTTATCCCCTTTTCATTCCTTTTGGTGTTTATTTTCTTTCTACCCATTCTTGTTCTTTCTCTTTTCAAGCTTTCCCATGCCAATCGCATAATTCCAAGCTTAGTTCTACCCATAACCAGATCGAATTCAAGTCTTATAGCTACCTAAGCTTTTCTGTATCTTTACATTCCATTCCCAAACATCTTAAGCTACCCAAATAGATGCTCTCTATTGTTGCTCTCTATACTTTCAAGTTTTTTTGCAAAATTACAATCACTAAATCAAACAAAAAGAGCTCACAAGTGTTTAGGCCAAGGGTGCAAAAGGGTTAGAGGGAATCAACCTAAATATGAGAATGATCGAATTGAGCTAAATGTGTTTAGGCTAAAGTGCTCAATTTCGTGCTTGGATAGAGAAAATACCATGAATGTATCGTGCAACGGGGATCATGCTAATTAAAGTTCAAGATTATACTCATATCATAATTGAAACCAACCTTAGGCTAGCAAGCTTCTCGTTCCTCACAACCTAGCTTTTTAAACATCATGATTCATTGCTATGAGCTTCAAAACTTTTCAAGACTACCAGGGGATCATGATTACAATTCTACTGTTCTTTAGTTGTCTCTTGAAAATATGAAATGCATCCCATATGAGATTCAACCTCAATCTAAAAAGTAATGCAATCTAAATGCAAAATCCGAATAAAATCAAATATTTTAGAAAATTTTCAGGTTTTCAGTATAACAAAAAATGTAATGCGCATGAGACTCAATCATAAAATAAAATAGAAACGAAATCAGCCAAAGGTGGCTCCTCCTCTAAACTTAAATCATATAGTCTCAGTGTGTCCAAGTCGGAAGAAGAGATAAAAAATAAAAGTAAATAAGAATGGATGCATAATTACAAAGGTTCGAAGTGGTGTACCTATTTTTCGTAGGTTGTGGGTCGAAGGGGTTGCTGAGCAATCGACTTCATTTTTTTGTTACATGAGCTAATATTTCCAATACCAAACAATCTCAATCATCAAAGTTCCTAAAATCAAAACTGAAAACATGAAACAAACTAAGTAAAAGGATATATACAAGGATAGTCATGAGACTTCCTCCCAAGTGAGCTTGTTTTAAGTCTCTTACCTTGACTTTCCCATCCTCCTCAAGGTGGTTTATAACCCTTCTCAAACATGGTGAATGATGAGAGTATAATTTGCTCTCATCTAACCTATAATACTGATGATTTTGGTGTGATTATTGACTTGATATTGAATTTTTTTATTTTTTTTATAAGATTTTAGGTTTTAGAGCAAAATGAGAGCATTGGGTGGAAAATCGTTTAAAGACGTCTAAACCGAGCTCAGAATGAAAAATTCATAAGTTCCTAACCCGACACGACCACAAAGCAAGAATAGGCTTGAATCAAAAATAGAGGAATCTAGNCGACACGACCACAAAGCAAGAATAGGCTTGAATCAAAAATAGAGGAATCTAGTTTCCACATAATTTTTCCTCATGCCATTTGG
>OVAU01001382.1:0-15093 GCA_900406315.1 Biscutella laevigata subsp. laevigata
TCTTAATATTGGATTTATGTTTTAAACATTTTTTATCCAAATCATTTAAAATTTGATGTTCAATATCAATACAATGGTCACACGAGTTAACAACAGGTAAAATCATGATCCATAAAATAAAACATTATAAAATTAAATAAATTTACAAAAAAATATTTAGTATNTACTATTAAAATATCGTAATGCTATAATTTAAAAAAATATCACCCCACATATAATGCGGGTACTATTCTAATACTATTTAAAAGCGAAACCGATGTTTAGACTACACAAAACACCTCAAACAAAGGAGAACAAAGGAAAAAATAGAAAATTTTGGTTAA
Source organism: Biscutella laevigata subsp. laevigata (assembly GCA_900406315.1). Taxonomy (NCBI): domain Eukaryota; kingdom Viridiplantae; phylum Streptophyta; class Magnoliopsida; order Brassicales; family Brassicaceae; genus Biscutella; species Biscutella laevigata. Next base: position 324 of record OVAU01001382.1, read on the forward strand.
AAAAAACTCTACAACTCTAACACTCAATCATCACACTCTTCTCTTCAATTTAATGCTTAGATCATATCTATGTTATAATATTTCTTTATGTAATGGTGTAGTCATGTTGCTATTTTCTGATTGTATTGCAAAAAAATAGTTTTTGAGATATTTTATTGGTGTTTTAGGCCTTAATGGTTTTTAACATATTTTTTGGCATTTTATCAGAAATTGTTATTTATTATTTTTCTTTATCAAAATGCATGTTATTTTAAAAATTATTTATGGTTCACTTCACTTTTAACAAATACTTAATTTTTTATATTCTTTGATCTAAAACTATTTGAATATTTAGGAAACCGCATATCTAAAATTTATATTAGTGTTTGCAAATGATATACGATGCTTCACTCTAATTTTTTTATATATTTAAAAAATATAAATAGTTGACAAAACTAACAAAATGAATCATTTAATCTCTTACATAAGTCAGTATAGTTTAATAAAGAATAACATAAAAGAATAATAAAAAAATTCTTTTTCGATAATTATTTTTTATGGATTTGTATTTACTCAACATATATATTTTTAATTATATTTTCACAAAAGTGGGTCACATATTTAACAAAAAAAGTGGGTCACATAATTACAATAATATTTTTAGAGTATTGTACTTATAATAAAACAAAAAATAATATAAATTCTATTTGTATATATTTATCTCCGGATAAGAGAAAAGATTTAAATTTTCCAAAATTTTACTATTTGATCTATTCTAAAATATTATTTATCTTATTTTTCTGAATAGAATCAAAAGCAAATATATTTTGCCAATGCAATTATAACTATATGATCGGTAAAATCGTCTGATGGGCTTTAAAATAGGCCCATTAAGTGAATTCCTTAAGCTTCTTAGCTAGCGTCATAATTGGGTTTGTCATCGTCTGAAAGTTTTTATAGAAAGCGTCGGTTGACACGTGCGGGAAGTCATAATAGGCACGTGCGAATCCCACTTCGTTTCTCTCATTGGTCTTAAGCATCTCTCTCACTCCTCACATACTCTCTCTCTCACTCTTACCATAAATCTCACACATCAAATAAAAGTCGATTCCTTTTTTTTCGTTCTTCTTCTTAGTTAAATAAGTTTGCTTTACAGCTCAATCAGTAATCGTCTTCTTCTTCCTCCGTCCTATTCTTCTCCTACTTCCTCCTCGCCGATCCAATTAGAGGTTATCTTCTACTTTCTACTGTTTTTTCCTAGTTGTAATATGTATGATTTTGAGGGCCAGTGTGAGGTTTTTGGTCTGTTTAACTGTTTGAATCTTAAGTGTTTCTCGTGCTGCGACTGAAATGGTATCTGGGAATTTCGTAATTGCAGCTAAACTTGATCTGTTTCACCTGTTTCTGCTCCCGGGTAATGATAAATTTGGGATTTTGAGAGAATTTTGGCTCTTGCTTTATGAGTTTTAGAAATTGGGAAGTGTTTGATCCGTTTCAGACAATTTAACTGTCCTTGGTACTCAGAATGTCCACAAGACCATGCAAGGATTGTGTGGAGAGAAATTTGTTGTGTAATTGAGAACTAGTTGTTTGGTTTTGGGCTAATGTATGAATCAAGTACATTTTCGTAACTCATGTTATGTGCTAGATGTTCTTGAAGTTCCCAAGAATCGTAATAATCATATAATCCGAAGAATATTTATTTCCTTTTGTTTTCAGGAGTATTGTTTTCTTATTTGAACATAGACATGGGATCATCAAATTGCTGACTGTAAGGGCAAAATCCGAGAGAGGCTGTCCTTTCAAATGATTGGTAGTATTTCTATTATGCTTGGACAGTGCCGTGATGGGCATCTGTGAGATGAACAGCTGCTGCTCATGGCTTCTTTTGATCTCCTTGCTTTTTGCACTATCAAATGAAATTCAAGCGATTAGTTCGGACGGTACCGAGATATGAACCACTATTTTCATCCATAGCTGTACTGTAATTTTATTGAGCTTTTATCCTTTTTTGTCCGTTGCGTTCTTCAGGTGAGGCACTTCTAAGCTTCAGGAATGCAGTTATTAGTTCAGATAGTTTTATCCGTCAGTGGAGACCTGAAGATCCAGATCCGTGTAAATGGAAGGGAGTGACATGTGATGCAAAAACGAATAAAGTTATAACCTTGTACGAATTGAATCTTTTAACGTTTCTATACTTCATTATCTGTGCTCTCTAACGTTTCTTGTTTCTCAGGAATCTTACCTATCACAAAATAAATGGACCTTTACCTCCTGAGCTTGGAAAGTTGGACCAGTTGAGGCTTTTGTATGTTTCCAGTCTATCTTTATTTCTTTTTTATAGCTTACGAGTATCTCTTATTCTGATAATCTGTGTGACTTTGCAGAATGCTTCACAACAATGCTTTGTATGGACCAATACCTACAACATTGGGAAATTGCTCTGCATTGGAGGGAATGTAAGTGCTTTTCCAGGATGTCTAGGCTGATTCCACGTGTTTCTAAGAGGCCAAATATATTTTCTATGGTCATCAAAATTGTCCACCTATTTTTTTGCAGTTACTTGCAGAATAACTACCTCACTGGACCAATCCCAGCCGCATTGGGTGACCTGCCTGGCCTTCAAAACCTGTATGGTGCTTTTTTCTTCCGTATAATTTCAAATGCAGTGGTCTTTTGGTCTATGCAGTATCTATTAGTTTTGTTCCTTTTATATCTCTCGCCATCTAGGATCATGGTTACATATCGTTGACTGCATAATGTTTTCTCATGCTACATAATTTTCAGAACTAGTTATACCTGTACTCTTGGTGAGCCTATAAAAGCACGCTAATGTTTACTCTGGTTTTACTTAGTTCAAATAGTAGTTGTTTTGTTCTCCCTCTATAACTGACTTTTGACTTTTCTATTTTATTTTCAAGGGACATGTCAAGTAACACTCTCAGTGGATCTATCCCTGCTTCGCTTGGGCAGTTGAAAAAGCTTACTAGCTTGTGAGCACCCGTTATCTCTAAGTTCCGCTGTAATTTGTCATATTCCAGTCCTGTGAATCTTTTTGTTTCATTCTTATGAAGCAATGTCGCAAATAACTTCCTGGTGGGGCAAATACCTTCAGACGGAGTGCTCTCTGGATTCTCTAAGAACTCGTAAGACACTAAAACCTTTTTCTCATTGCACAATTGAAGTAACAAAGCCTCCAAAAGTTACATTTCTAGAACTGATCTTCCAAAGCTTCGTTTAAACTTGGGTGATTTTTTGAATTATAGTAACCATTTAGCTCTAGCTTGTATCAGTGTGGCTGGAAGTTATAAGATTCTCGTACTGATGCATTACTTTACAGCTTCATTGGAAATCTTAACTTGTGTGGAAAAGAAATTGAAGTCGTGTGCCAAGATGATAGTGGAAACTCTTCTTCAAATTCCCAGTCAACAGGTAAAGTACAATTATGTTTCTAAGCAATTTTCTGGGCAATATACAGGTTTTGTTGTGGCTTTATCTACAAAGTTATACTTATAGGTCAAAATCAGAAGAAAAACTCTGGCAAGCTGCTCATCAGTGCATCAGCAACGGTAGGTGCGCTGCTCCTAGTGGCGCTCATGTGTTTTTGGGGATGCTTTCTGTATAAAAAGCTTGGTAAAGTCGAGAGTGAAAGCCTTGCAATGGATGTTGGTGGCGGTGAGTTGTGTTTATTTTGTTTCTTGATATTATCTCATAACATATTCGAAGATTTCAATTCTCCCATTCCCTGAAGCTTCAATATGGCTTTTTTGTCAAATATAGGCGCGTCTATTGTGATGTTCCATGGAGATCTGCCTTATGCTTCCAAAGACATCATTAAGAAGCTGGAGATGTTGAATGGAGAGCATATAATTGGTTGTGGAGGCTTTGGAACGGTATACAAGCTGGCCATGGATGATGGCAATGTTTTTGCCTTGAAGAGAATTATTAAGTTAAACGAAGGGTTTGATCGGTTTTTTGAGAGGGAGCTAGAGATTCTTGGGAGCATCAAACACCGATACCTTGTGAATCTACGCGGATATTGCAATTCTCCCACATCAAAGCTACTGTTATATGATTACTTACCCGGTGGTAGCCTTGATGAAGCACTTCATGGTATGGACCTATCTTCCCTTAACGTCTCTCCATATTATGAATGATTGGCTGAGAAAGTTCTGTTCTTGAATTAGTAGAGAGAGGCGAGCAGTTGGACTGGGATTCACGTGTGAATATCATCATAGGAGCTGCAAAAGGGTTATCATATTTGCATCATGATTGCTCTCCTAGGATTATACATCGTGATATAAAGTCAAGCAACATTTTGCTCGATGGCAATCTGGAGGCTCGGGTATCAGATTTTGGTCTTGCAAAGTTGTTGGAAGACGAAGAATCTCATATTACCACCATTGTTGCAGGCACATTTGGGTACTTAGCTCCAGGTAACTGCCCTTTTAAGAATCTTCACTTACGTAAGGACTTGATCTTTAGAATGCTTAGAGTTTTCAATTTGACATACAGAATATATGCAAAGCGGTAGAGCAACCGAGAAAACCGATGTGTACAGTTTCGGGGTATTGGTTCTTGAAGTCTTGAGTGGGAAACGACCAACGGATGCTTCCTTCATTGAGAAAGGCCTTAACGTTGTTGGTTGGGTATGAAAATGAGATTTTTTTTGGTTTGCTAATGATATTTTTAGAATTTGACTAAAAAAGCTTTTTGTTTAATGGTTCTTTGCAGCTAAAGTTCTTAATCAGCGAAAACAGGCCAAGGGAGATTGTTGATCCAAACTGTGAAGGAATGCAGATAGAGAGCCTTGATGTTCTTCTATCAATAGCAACACAGTGCGTGTCTTCGAATCCAGAAGAGCGTCCCACGATGCATCGGGTTGTCCAGATTCTTGAATCAGAAGTCTTGACTCCTTGTCCCAGCGACTTTTATGATTCCAGCTCTGATTGATGCCATGAATCCCCACCAGCTGTGATCTTCAGATGCCTTGTGTCTATTCAGTTTCCTGTTTTGCTCCTCCAAGAAAACCTACAAATTCCAATGAAGAGCCATCATTTCCAGTAATGGAACAGAGTCTTTGTCTTGTTTTGCCATTTACTTATTACCACAGTTTTACAAGATTCGAGCCATTCATTTTCAGCCTTCATTCTGATTTTTGGTAAGAAGTTTTTATTTGAACATGAAATTGAAATGTATAGTTGTGACCTTTGTAGAAAAATTACTCTGCCTCTGAATTGTTCTTTTGAAATAATCCATCTCTTCTTCTTGCCTCTTTGCATGCTATTATGATCCTTGGTGACAGAAAGTAAGAAACAGTCTCACATTCAGTCTTGAATCAGTTGCTGAAGCTGATATGAACTGATATCTTACTCCAAAACAATTCCTTAGCTTGAGGGCAGAAGTTAGAGAGAATGTAACAGAAAAACAGCTTTTGCTAGGTTGCCTAATTGTCTAACACAAGAAAAGTTTCAACTTTCAACTTCTTCATGCTCCAAACTCGACATCCAATTATGGTTTCTCACCTACTAGAACCTTCCTCAAACGTCCAATTGATTTCAGAACAACAGGTAAAGTGAAATTATCCGGATAAAAGCCAAAACTTTCGTGAAACTTTAAGAAATATCATTATCATTTTCAGAGGAAAATTACAGAAGAAGGGAGAAGAGACATATCAAACCAGAGATAACAAGAAAGGATTCTCACAAACTGCGTGGAGAAAACTATGATGGTAAGGAAGAAAAACACAATCATAACGCTTACAAAAGATCATATTTACTCGTGGAATCATATCATACTTTTATGTATGTATATGTGTATATATGTTATAATAAGGACATCATTGCTTGTTGGGGTTTGATTCCACAACCTTGCTCGCCGGAGCTTTCTCTTGTTTCTCAACATAAGCCGACGGAAACCATCCGGCTTTGCCCTTGTATTCTCCTTCCGACCAACCTGTCCCAGCCACCTGAAATTTGTTTCATGAAACATAACCGATCTTTCTCTGCTTTGTATTGTTGAGAGAAGGTTGTGGGAAATGTACCTGTCGAACGATTACATAATCATCAACCGCGAGACTTAGTTCTCCTTGAGCTTGAGCATCAAACGGGTGCACAACCTGTCAAAACCAAGATAACATAACTCTTGTTCTCTAGGATTTGTATAATCGACTCGTACCGAGTTTTAGTTTATGTTCTAAAAGGATTTACCTTTGCAAGAAAGTAAGCGTCATTTTGACCAAGAAGTTGATGATTGTGATGATCATTAGATCCATTGGACTTTTTTATCTCTTCCTGTGGACTAGACTTTGTTTCTTTTTGAGGATTGAAGTTGGTTTCTTCTTGGGGAGTCGATTTCATTTCGTCCTTGGGATTGGATTTGGTCTCTTCTTTGGGACTGGACTTCATTTCGTCCTTATGATTGAATTTGGTTACTTCTTGGGGATTAGACTTGATTTCTTCTGGACGGTTTGATTTGATCTCTCCCTGGGGATTTAAATTCGTTTCGTCTCGGAGATGAGCCTCTAACTGTAAAGGTAGCGACTTTGGTGATGACTGTATAGCTTCTTCCTCAGCAATCATCTGTACAAGAAGACAGATCAGGTTTCTACCTGTATGAAATAATTGAAGTTTATCATTGAGCAAGTTACTGACCTCAGAATGTAGCTTATCGAGGATTTCAAGGGCGTTACGATGATACAATTTCTCAGCCTCAACCTGCGTTGGTAGTTTCCTTTCATATGGAATCCAGGGACAAGAGAATACTCACAAGCTGAGATATGATACAAGAGGAGATTACCAGAGCAAGGAGGCGCTGATAAGTTGTGTTCTGCTGCTGATTGTCGACTTCCAACATGGCCTTCGTAGCTTCTTTGCCAAGAGTTTTCATACTTGATTTGAGCTCAGCCAATCTCGATTCAGAATTCTTAAGCTTCATGTAGGATTCTTCAGAAACATCGGACTCCTTCAGCTTTGATCTTCTCCTCAGTACATCAGTTGCCTGTTCACAATGGTAATCGCTGCAGGATATTTCAAACTGCCTCAGACCAAAACAAAAAAGAAGTTCGAACAAGACTTTACCTGAGCTTCGACTTCTTGTCTTAGCCTGTCATAATGATTCACTAAATGACGAGCATCTTCCAAAGGCGCACTATATATCATTGTACGAATTGGCTCACAAACCTAAACAAATCAAAGTTCTTGAGAGACCATGCCTGGGTAAAAGATTTGGAGAATGAAATCAAAATGTTACTAATTTTGTACCTCCTCACTAAGAACTCTGAGGAGAGTGTTCCTCTCATCTACCACCGACTTGTAAGAGGTGCCCAAGTGATGTGCAACTCTTGAAAGAGGAGTATTAGCATCGGAATGCTCATCACCATATTTCTTAAAATCTCCAGCAAACTTCAACCCTATGGATACAAGATTCCAAATCTGATCCCAGGAGGTATATATATGCAAATGTGATGAAGTAAGAAACAAGAACTTACCTATCTCCACAACTTTTGAGCCTGTGGCAATGAAACCTTCAAGTCCACGAACGATATTCCTTTGCAAACGCTGTTTAACAGAAGAGTTATGATCAACTAAATCAGATGAGATTCTCCGAGACAGTCTCATAAAAACCAAACTTCATACCTTTGCAGCCTTAGTGGAGCTATATAGCTCTTGAAGTTTCTGATGACAATGAAGCTCTTCTTCATCAACAACAACAGCATCCGAATTAACATGCCCTAAATGCTTCATAACTGCCTGCACAATAACCCGGAAATTTTATTCAATTAAAGAAACATATACACAACGACCACAATCTTGTCTGAAATTAAAGACGTAATCACACTTCAAAAGGATAAAATCGATGTCAAAACAGCAAAGTACCTAAAAATAACGAATTCCTACGTTAACAAACTAATCACCAAACTTATCAGAAACATCAGCAATTCAAAGATTCCACCTTTATTGAAATCCACACAAAAATATTTTTCTCAATAACTAGACATATAAATCTGAGAGAATCAAGCTTGAGTAAAGATACTCAGAACATAGAAATCTAAATCCAAAAAAGGGAAAATAACCCACTTGCTGTTGCCTGGCGACTTGCACTCTGAGCTTCGCAGCTTGCTTTCGTATAGCTTCCATGGCTGAAAATCGAAAATACCCAAAACACAAACTCTTCAATTTCCTCCTCAGTAGCGAAACTCGGTTTCTTCACTACCAACCAACAGATCGAGAGAAAACGAAAACAAAACTATGGGCTTCACAAAAAGGGGTAGTTGAAATTTCTCAAATAGAGGAAGCAGAGAGAGAAAGTTGAAGTTTTGACATAGATTCTTCAACTCTTTACAAGTAACAGTCAGCAAAAAAATAGAAAAGGTAACGACAATGGAATGAAATATATAGTGGAGAAAGTTGAAGCTACTCTTTCGGTTTAACACCTTTCTTTATGAATGGTCTCAATTTACATTTTTTAGATCGGTCTTTATTTGTATTTTTATTTTCATCAAATCGTCTTCATCAATGGAAGGTTATCATTCTGTAATTTCTATCTCTACTTTTAATTTTTGTTTATTTGCCGAATTTCGTTTTCAACATGAGGTAATCATATAACTTTTTAGAAAAATAAAACTCATTTAAGTCTATTTTCCAACTCAATAATATAATTAGTCAGTTTCTTCGGTCTGTCTTCCTTTGAATAATAAACTCGTGTTGACTAGTTTGTTTTTTTCGTGTTCTTAAAGGAGAAATGAAGAAATAAAGATTTGACTTATTTATTCTGAATATTCGTTAATTATCTCATAAGTTTCCAGAACAATCCATGCGTTGAAACGAAACTGTTTTGGTCTCTAAATCGTACCCAACAAGAAAATCCATCTGAACTAAATTCCCGTAGATCGCAACTTCAGTTGTCGGAATCATACTCAAACACACCATTTCTTCACTCACTTTCACGAAGGCATTCATGGGATTCAGCTTCACATCGGCGTTTGTGAAATGCATTGTGATCTCCGGCAAACCGATCACTTTGTCTCCTGTTTCGAAACAATGTGTTAAAACTCCTTGTGGATCACTTACACGTTTAGCTCCAGTAACTGATTCTTCCACCGCCGCTCCAAAACTATCGTAAAATCCTGATTCGAGAAGCGTGAGTGTAGTTCCGGAATCGATTATGATGTTCCCGATCGTTTTCTTCGGTTTCCCAACGTCAGACGATCCTCCTCCGGTGTACGGAAGCTTGGTTTTTCCGACGGTGATTGCTTCGAGAGTTAAGAAATAGTAAGTCTCGGGGGTTTTCTGGATTAACGGTGTAGTAAGCACAACGGAGGAATCTTTGCTTGGTTTCGAAGGTATCGAGTTTGTTCCTAGGTTTATGACGCTTGTACCGTTTGTAGTAGAAGACGTGTGTGACAAGCAGTACGAGAATTTCTTCCCTATGGAAGAACCAAGCTGGGAAATTAACGATAACGGACCACCACCAAGCCCGACGATCCCTGATCCAGTTTCTTCGAATGTACCGCCGTTGTTGTAACCGCAACCGAAGACTGTACGTGGGAAAGAAACAGGAGAGGCAGAGGGAGAATCAATAGAGATTGTTTCGGTTGCAACGTCTCCTCTGGTAAAGGATTCGTCTCCGTAAGAGTAGCGGTATTTGCAGATGTTTTGCGTTTTGTCGCAACCTTCTTCATGTTCAGACAACGAGTGACAGGCTTTGGAATCGCAAGGTTCGGTTTTGTAGGTTGAAGATTTCTTCTTATCGAAGATTGGACTGTTTTGTTTGTAACATTGTTGACATGGTTTACATTGGATCCACGTTAAGTCACTCCCAGTGTCGGCTATGGCAAAGACTTTAGACGGTGGAGTACCAATTGAGATGGTCATGAAGTACTCGCCTCCGTTTGCGATCAAACCGGATTGGAGATCGGTTTTGGTGGTGAAATGATGGGAACGGGAGATTGAACGGTGGAAAGCGGCGTTGAGACGCTCGGAGGTGGTGTGGAGAGGATTGTAGAGTGGTGAATGTGGAGAGTCGCGGTGGATTAACTCAAAGGCTATGTTTTTCGGGTGAGCTGAAGAATAGGAAGCTAAGAAGAAGATGACTGGTAAAAGAGAACAGTAGATGAAAGTTTTGGTTGCCATTTTCGATTTCTGGAGTGTTTTGTATTTGAGTGAGTGAAAGTTTGCGAGAGTTTATAAGCGGCACGAAATGGAATGCGAAAAGATTGAAACGGCAAGGAGTTTAGCGACTTGGGTTATGAGGTGTGATTGATAGAGATTATTAGCTTTTAATTATCTTAAAGACTGCTACGTTACTTAGAGGTTTAGTGGAGATGTGGAATGATAAATTCTCAAGAAATAAAGAGATTTGCAGCATTAATCTTGTGACTTATGAGTTTCCTAAGAATAATTATGTTTGTGAGATTTCATAACAAATTTAGATTTTATGATCTTTAAGATCAATTCTTGCGTTTATATCTAACAAGTAATCAAATAAATTAATTATATGTTTAAGTAAATGAACCAAGAAGAGCTTTGGACGGCTTTGATTACAATGTGTTTATTCAGATTTCAAGAAAAGAGTTACAGTATAACATAACTAACATAGCATAAACTGTTTAACATATGATTTAAACCACATTGGATTAACCAGATCAAAAGAACAAAACCCAAAATTGCACATTCCCAATCGTTTAATCATCAAATTCGAATCTTGCTGATGCTTTTTTCGTCATTCTGATTATCTCAGCTGCTTCTTTACGCATTTTCTGTTGTTGTTTGAGTGCTTTTTTCAGGATTTTTCTTTGATCTTCCACTGAAAATTCATTTAAATCGGATAAAAACTCGTCGAAATCGATGTTTCTCTCGCGACCAGAAGAGTAAGCAGAATCCTTGAATGATTTGCTGTTTTTGATGTTCTTCTTCTTAGTGGATGATTTGTTCGGTGAGCGCCAAAAGAATCCGATGAGTTTTGATGGAGTTAACTTATCCAACCAAGAGCTTGACGACGACTTTGTTTTTGACTTAAGATTGAATCTCTTTTCTGATTCTGGATCCGACGATGGTGGTGAAGGTGATGAAGACGATGATCCGGTTCTGCGTTTCTCTTCACGAAGCTTCCTGGTTTGTTTAGCTGGCGCGAACATCTTACTCTCTCCCGAAGAACTCGAACCAATGTTTCCATAATCCGAGAAATCTCCACTTCCATCTGATACAAGCTCAGTTTGCGAACCAGATTTCACATCCACAACGCGTTTGTTTCCCGAGCGTATACTCGAATCCTCATCAGATAAACTCACAGAACCAGAAATTTTACCTGGATTTCGTCGACTTCCCGAGAAATCCATATTCTCCTCCTTGGGGTGATTCGCTACAGTCCTGGAGTGCGCGAGATGCTTCTTCCTATCCTTTGAAGAAGAAGAAAATGAAACAGGGTCGGGTCGAGGAGTTGGAAGAGATTTGAGGCGACGGAAACGAGTCTCGAGATCATCGGGAAGAGTGGACTCGGTGAATCCAGAACAGTTGATGGCAGCTAGTTGCTCCAGAGCCGAAAGTTCCTTCGCTTGCGAAACCAGCTCTTCCACTGCTGAATCGTCTGTATCCGAAAAATACCCAAAATCCGCCATTAAGTTGAAACGAATTTTTCTTAGGCTTTATTTCTTTTTGCTTTTGACGAAGCAATAAAAAGAGAGAGAACAAAGATGATGACAGTAGCGCGCACAACGGCTAATTCATGATTTTTGTCAGTTACAGTGTAGTGGCTCCGATTGCATGCGCGTCAATTTTGGCGACTTTTTTTTTGTTCATCTCATCCTTAAAAGTCTCAAGCCCACTAAATGCGTTTTTTAATCACTAAGTTAGAGATTCCATTTTTCAATGTCATACAAGTAAATTGATAACAAGAAAAAATTTGTTCCGCTAATTACCTTTCTGTGACCTATAAAGAATGTAAAGAAAGATTGTGGATTCTTGTGTTACAATTTGATTTACAATCGATCAAGATCATTGTATGATGATGTATCGGAAACTCGGTCCTTTCCTAACCGGTGATAAACCGGTGTGGTTCTAATGTACAACAAAAGACTTGAAGCGAGGCCAAGAAGGGACAAACAACCCCAAAACACAAATGTTTTGAAGTAGCAATCTCTTCCAATGCAAACGACTGAGTCAGACACGAGTGGTCTTATCTCGGGGCTTGCGTTCGCTTCGTAGATGGAGGCAGCTATGAAACCGTATAAGAGTGAGCCGATGGGTATGTTTGTGATTAGAATGTTGTGGTTCACACCTACGCTATTGGGTCCAAAGAGATCAGATGTTATGGAGACTGCAGCTGCGAAGATGAAACCCGAGCTCAGGCCAATTAAGGCGGTTGCAGTCTGTAATGCTGTTTGCTGTAGGGACGATACCGCCAGTAGAAAGAAAGCGATTGGAGTTGGCAAGAGAGCGATTGCAAACCATCCGGTTCTTGTCAAACGAAATCTCCTGCACGATCCAATATTCTTAATTAGAGTTCACATTAGACGTTCGTTAATCTAGAAAATGAAACTTACTTGTGCATAAAATCTGGTGCGGAAGAGAGCAAGCGACCAAAGAAGGAGAAAGAAGAGTAGACTGTGACGAGGGTTGTAGAGCTTTGTCCCAAAGACTGAGCAATCTGACCCAAATTGTTGCTATAAACAAGGCCAATTGTGCCACCACAGAAATATGCGATGTAGTACAACCAAAACTCCAGTCTACTTATGAGCAACCGAAAGGAGTGTTCATCACCGAGCCTAACTATGTTCCCTTCTTTCTCACTTGTAGTACCCGTATGTTCATACCCAGTTTCGCTGGAAACAGATGCTTTTTGGATCTTGAGCTCATCCATGTTAAGCATAACATAGCCAGAGCTGTCATGGTGGGAACGATGGTTAAGGACAGGAAGAAAGTAATCCCGAGCATAAACGAGAAGAGGAGCACATAAGGGGAAAACCAGAAGGACAATAGCTCCGACTAAATTCAAACGAGCTGATGTACTGGAATTGGATAGGAGAAGGTGGAAACTGGTCATGACGGCTAAGACATTCAAAATTGCAAACACATGGGAATCATGTCGTTGAGATTCTTTGTCTGGTGTAGGGTCTAGTGAGGGTTTAGTAAGAACAGGAAAAAGGGCAGCAAAGGAAACGATAAGAGGAACAAGCGAATTCAGCAGAAGGTATAGATTTGAGGATGACGGGTTGATGGCATTGAAAGCGAGGGAGTATAAGGCTGCACTGATTCCATTGAAGCTTACCGTAAGAGATAAGGCGAGAGCACGGTTGGTAGGAAAATGGCGGATACAGAGGATGAAACATGCAGTGTTGAACCAACAGATGCTCAATCCAGCCAACAAGCAGCAGAAGAATACCTATCATGTTAAAAGATTTGGTCATTACTTCAAAACTGAGAATGTGAAAACATAAAATCACATAGCTGTCTCAACAAATTCCATATCCAAGTCATATTTGTTGATCAACAAGAACTAAAGCAACATCTTAGAGGTTCTGTCATTTTTTTCTTCTAATCAAAGTTAGCACAATAATTTGAAAATTAGAATAACAAGATATCAATATGGAAGAATTCGTATGAATCTTTCGAATTCAAATAGCACAAAACTGGGGAGAACGTATGATATACCAGAAAATAAGGCAAAGTGATGATGTTGGTGATGACGAGCCACTGAACTCCATAGCCAATAAATCCCATAATCGCCGCGGCGAAAAGAACGGCGGAGAGAGGAAAATAACATAAAGCGATCCCTGAAGACCATCCAAACGCCTTCCCCAAATCAGAAGCCACAGCGAGGTAATTCAACCTCACCTGAGAAATCCCAAGGACTGATTTAAGATGAGAAGAATAAGCCGAGAAATCAAAGTTAGTCCCCGTCGATGCCTGAATCCATATCGCCGCTACAAGAACAGTCCATTTCCGCCATCGACCAAACATGGTCCGGAGAGGCGGAGGATGTTTGCGGTGAAACTTCCCGTCACCGTCGTCGTTAAACTCGTCGAAGGAGGCTCGATTTGGTCGGAGTTTGTCAGAGACATCTCTGATACGAGGTCTCATATACAAAGCAGATTTGATAATGGGAATTGTAAGGTGATTGATGTTGACCGATGGAAGGGACAAAAAAATCGTTTATTTGTTCATCTACCGCTTTTGATCTTATTTAAAGAAAGGCATTTTATAATTTCCGGTGAGTGTGACACGCACTCGTTATAAAACATTTTATTATTATTTTTGCCCTTTTTGCAACACTATTTATTATAATACTTTGATATGCATAAATGTACCTATCACACCAGTTAGCTCTACCGACGTATGAGCGTAGCATTTGATACTTCCCGAGTTCGACCCACGGTTACTCCCTTCGTGTGGAGTTTATTAGGGGAATGAGTCCCTTTTGTGGTCCAAAGTAACAAGAAAAAAATGTAGCTATCAAACTAAACGTAATGAAAACATAGTATTGGAAGTTATAAGAGTAAAGTAAAAACAACTGAGAATTAAGGAATCTTGCACCTAAGACTTGGTGTGGGGGGGGGTTAGATCAACTAACTTTCTTATCGGCAAATATTCTCACCGATTGTAGTGGTTAAGTTTGGTGTGTGGCTTATCTTCAGTTACTTTTAAGATGCATGTTTTCTGCAAAAGTAAATCCTTGTTGCCAATATACTAATGGGCTTAAATTTAGAGCCCATGAATTTGGTAGATCCCAATTTGCAATTTCCTTCGTTTGGCATCGCTAGCGATAGCGATAGATTCATGTTCGTTTGGCGATC
>OVAU01001383.1:0-15088 GCA_900406315.1 Biscutella laevigata subsp. laevigata
CTAGATGTTGTTAATGAGTAGTATGTTTGAGGAATAAACCATCCTAGTCGATAACCTTAGTCTATTCGCTTAGTTTCTCTGTATATTTCTCTTAAATCGGTTTCGTTGATACTTGTATGTTTTGGTAAAGAGTATTTACCAAGGGATTGGACTTCGGATAACTCCTAGATTAAGGATAAGCACCTAAGGAAAAGCACATAGATGTTGTTAATGAGTAGTATGTTTAAGGAATAAACCATCCTAGTCGATAACCTTAGTCCATTTGCTTAGTTTCTCTTTATATTTCTCTTAAATCGGTTCCGTTGACTTTTAGTTGACTTTATCTTCTTGAGCAATTTAGTAGTTTCAATAGGTTTGTTAAGTGACAAAACAATCTCTATTATCTTTCTAGACTTAGCATTTCTCTCCATAGAATTAGTGTGTGATCAAAACCCCGAATTATGGTTCAATATATCCCGGGTACTTGTATCCAACCACTATACTACATTTGACTATAAGTAGATATTAGTCTTCTCTTTAATCAATAAGGAGAAGGCCAAATATCTCTTTATCAAAGATAGTTGAGATTTCACGCTCGTGATTTGCTAGTTGTTTAATGGAAAAATACATATTATATTCTCTTTCTTAGTTTTGAGAGTTCACCATAGATCTATAACTTTATTTTCTATATTTTTAGTTATAATTAAGGTTAATTGTAGTTAAAAAAGTTGAGATTCTATTTTTTTCCAACAATTTAAGATGCATTTTGAAAATTTCCGTGAATAATGTTTGGTGGATAAACACAACCGTCCACGAACTGTGAACTTCATAGTCCATCTATGGTGGATGGAAATCTAATTAACATGATCAATTATGTACCAGAAACTCCACATATATATCAAGAACGTATTGCTTTCGCAAGTTATTCACAGTATTATCCAAAACGTGATATTCTAGGAGAATCTTATGTTGCAATTGATATTCCGACCACAAGGGGAGAACATTGTGGACGGACTTATGTGGAAAATAAAAAATTAACATATTCTATCATATCATCTACATACACAAACCACATAAAGACATCCATCAAATTTAACATATCATCCATAGAAATTTGACAAGATTAATTAGCCGTGCGATTAAAAATCGAACTGGTTGTACCTAACCGGACCGAACCGGTTTTTTCGGTTTTCGGTTCGGTTTGGGTTATCAATCGGTTTCCAATCGGAACCAATTTGAAATTGATTTCGGTTTTCGGTTCGGATCGGTCCGGTTCGCCGAACCGATCGGTTAACCGATTTTTTTTTTAAATTGAAATTAAACCAAAATTAAACCGAAATTTTTAATTTAAACCAAAATAACAGAAAATACCCGAAATTAACCGAAAACCCGAACCGAACCGAATTAACCGAAATTAAACGAATTACCCAAAATTAACCGAAATATCCGAAATTAACCGTTTTTTTGTTTAATTTGACAAATCGGTTAATTTCGGTTCGATTTTTTAAAAACCGAAAAACCGAAAATCGAACCGAACCGAGATTTTAATCGGTTTGATTCGGTAAAAAAATTAAAAACCGAATAAACCGAAAAATCGAAAAAAACTGACCCGTACCGACCCGAACCGAACCGAATCGCATCCTTAAGATTAATTATAAGATAAAATACATTAATTTACAAGATTGATTATAAAGTGATACTTTATCATCAAATTTGACCAAAACAATTGTTTTGAATTCTAAACTTTTTAAAAAAATTAGCCATCATCATTCATCCAACCACAAAACATCGACCGCAAAACATGAGTATTTTTGCCGAGGTGTGGAGAATTGCAATTTTGTTCTAATTAATACTTCATCATGTTGACATTTGATATTATTGATTTATTAGATAAAAATACATCAATTTACAAGATTAACTATTAGAGAAAATCCATTATCATAAAATTTGACCAAAACAATATATTATAAATTTACAAAAATTGTAACCATCATCATTTATCCAACCACAAAGTAGCAACCGCAAAACAAGAATATTTTAAACGTAGAATCATTACTTTGTATTTTTTAAATTTTAACATTTATTGGGTTTCCGCACAACTCCAACTTGATGGATGGCTTTAGGGGCATGTGAACATTGTATTCTCTTGATCATTTGGATGAATGGGTATTTGAAAGAATCCAGAATATCCGTCCAAGAAACAGTAATAAGGCTGGTTAGGTAATCTCTCAAGCATCTGGTCGATGGGGTAAGGGGAAATGATCTTTGTTGGTTGCAGTGTTTAGATTTCTGTAGTTGATGCATACCCTATGTCCAGTAGTCGATGCATACCCTATCGGAATTTGCATGCCTCCTAGGCGAACCTGCAAATCCTCCAGAATTCCAATCGGAATATTTATCGATCTGTCTGCTAGTACCAAGGATATCTTACAAGGCTTAAAGGTATGAAAACCCAGTTTTTTAGCAATGGAGAGTGGCATAACGCTCACGCTTGCTCCTAGATCGCATAGACATTTCTCGAATATTAAATGTCCCATCGAACACGGTATGGTGAATCTCCCTGGATCTTTCAATTTCTCAAGCACAGATAAGGTCTGAATGATTGCGCTACATTCTTCGGTTAACACCACCATGCCTTCCATGTCTTTCATCTTGTTCTTGATAGCATCCTTCAAAAACTTGATATATTGAGGAATAAGCATGAAGGCATCTAATGTAGGCATGGCTATCTGAACTTCTTTCATCCGTTCTTCAAACTGACTCTGGTATTTCTTTATCAGCTTATCCTTGTGACGTCCAGGAAATGGAAGTTTCGATTCATAGCTTGGTGGTGTATAATGTGGGACTCTGAGGTTAGTAGGTTTACTACTCTTCTTTGTTAATTGAATTACGTTGGGTTTAATCTGGTCTTCTCCCTCAATGTCTTCGACGATTGTATCCAGAACAGGCTTATCAACTCTCGGAGTTGCCTCCCCCCCTACTTACGTTCGCATTGTCCACAATGTGAATTCTGGGCGGTAAGGCTCTGACTGAACGAAGCGTAATGGCAGGGACGAAGTCCTCTTGACGGATGTGCTCAGTAACTGCTTTGAGCGAATCTAGGGCGGAGGATTATTGATGCACTTGGTAAGCGAGATCGTCAAATTGTTTGGACGTGTGCATTTTGGATTCCGTCATCGTGATATCAGCATGATGTGTTAAATCCCCGATGTGAAGGTCAAACTCATCCTGCTCCGCAACTAGCTGTCTAAGAAAAGAATCATCGTCTATGGCGGAATGCGTCTCAGTGGAGGCGGAATATACCGGTGTCAAAGCCGAAGCGAAATGCAGCTGGTGAATCGTGTCAGACTGAAGTTGGTAATCGAGTGGCCCAAAGGGATGAATTTTCTCCGAAGAATGAGGTATAGGGGGTTCTGAAACTCGAGTCTCGATGTGATGAAGTGTTGCCGGTTTTTCGCTGATCAACTTATTAATTTCGGCGGTAAGCTTATCGATCTACTTTTGGTAATGGTTATCCAGACAATGGTGAGTATCACTCAAATGATCATCAAAAATGGAGCCATATGGGCTCTCGCTTGTGGTCAAGTTGTCGATTAAGGGGAATCCACCAGTGATAGACTTCTTAAAGAAACAGCCAGTACTAGCCGTGTCGAGAACAGAATGACAACGGGGTAGTAGGCCGCGGTAAAATGTGCTCATAAGGTTAGCGTCTGAAAATCCGTGATGCGGGCATTGTGACGTGTAATCACGTAAACGCTCCCACGCATCACCCAGAGATTCGGTGGTAAGCTGCTGAAATCCGGAAATGACTTTCCAAAATTCTGTGGTCTTAGCAGGAGGGAAGAACTTAAATAAAAACGCGCGCTTGCATGCTGCCCATGTTACAATGGAATCCTTCACTAGCATTTTCTGCCAGTGATGCGCACGATCGCCAAGCAAAAAAGGAAAGAGACGCAACTTAAGCGCGTCTTCACTCACTCCAGCAAATTGGACAGTATTGCAAATCATATCAAATCGATCTAAATGTTCCAAGGTATCTTCAGAAGAGGAACCAAGGAACTTATGCTCTTCAATTAAAGCAATAAACTCTGGCCTAATTTGGAATGAGTCTGAGGTAATTGGTGGTGCGTGAATCCCAAATCGCATCTCTTAGATTGTTGGTGTATCCTCAGATCCAATTGTCTGATCAGGAGGCGGGAGGTGATGCGCTCCACCAAAGATGTACAGATTATTCTCCATAGTGATTTAAGGGTACCTGAAATGGTCTAAGTAAAAAGTTGAGTAAAAGTAAGATAAATCTTAGTCCCAATCAAATGCAAAGAACTAATTGCTAGTAGAAAAACTCCGAATAGGCAACGGTGCTAATTTAACAAACATATTTCTTCACCCCACTACTTTCTATGTCTTAGAAGAACAGGGTAAAGAGTTGTTGTATAATAATGTGTTTGGATGCTACGAGAGCAAGGAGGGTTAAAATATCGAACCAAATCGGGTGTTGCACTAGGTCAATCAGACTATAGAGAATTCAACTGGTCTAAGGAAAATAGGAATTGAACTGTCACTAACAATCCTAGGTGAATAACATAAAGTAAAAAAAAAGTAAGTCAATTGCAGAATAGAGAGAACAGAACAAAACAATAAATGGCAAGGGTAAAAACAATCCTAAGCAAATGGACTAATGAAATGATCAAGTGATTAAGTTCAGGAAACAAGAGCTTATTTAAACCAGGATTCTGCTAGTCTTAAATCTGGGAATTTCAGACGTGGATCAGCACTCTCGTGACAAGGATCCCTATTCTAGATAAGATATACACAATCTCTTGCCCATATTCAATATTCAAAAAGCATTAAGAACAATTCCTTTGAATTTCTAGACAATCCTAAGCACTCTTGTGTCATTTAGAATATATTTAGCACGCCAATGCTTAGATCTAACACTCTATCAACACTCTCGCGTCAAATAAGATGCAAATGGATCTAAAATAAAGTGATCAGATTTATTTTAGCATTAAACACACAAAGACATGAAGATCTTGAAAGAATTAAAACATAAGCATCGAGATCCATCCCTAAAATCACTAGATCTCACCAACCCATAAGCTTAGAAACAAGACTACTCACTAATCATAGCTAAAACACCAAATCCCACTTGGGATTCATGCCTTAGCATGATTAGAACCAAGATCCAAAGCTAAAAAAAAGGGAAGGAGATGAAGATTAAAAGATAGACCAATTTAAAAGCTTCGATCTTGATTACAAATCACTAAAATCTCAATCTTAACATAAAAGAGGCAAAGAGAGGCCAAAAGTAGTAACTAGGGTGGCTCTCCCCTCAAACTGATGTTCTAAATCCTTAAATAATAGTCAAATTAGGGTAAAATCGCGTTGGTCAACTCTGGCAAAGATCAGTTGACTTTCCGAAACTGCTTTGGCCAGCAACGAACATGCATGACCAATGCTGGATCTCCCTATGACCGATGCTGGATCCAGAAGGTGCCATGACCGATGTTTGGTGGTCTTTGGCCGATGCCAGCTTCCTGATCGATGTATGGGTGATACTTGATGGTCTTTGGCCGATGTTTGGGTCTGGAAAGTGATAAACCTTGATTATCTTGGTCCTTAATGATCCCGAATGATGTTTGGTTACTCCTAATCACCTGAAACGCAATAACTACACGAATGCAAGCCTAAAGGACTCTAATGCATTCTAATTTATGCTAAAATGATGATAAAAGATGAGCTAAAGGACACTAAAAACCACATATATCAATTGTGCAACTGGCTGATGAGTTTCTTGTGGTTCAGGATTGCAATTCGAGGATGATGATTGGAGCGGGTAAAAGAGTATGAGGCACCTTTCATTTTCGCAGTATTGAGGAAGTTGGAGCAGTCAAAATAAAGGAAGATGGCACATTTGATTTGTGGCACAACCGAATGGATCATCTTTCAGCGAAAATGTTAGGCTTGTTTCCAGGAGTTTTAAGTTCTGTTTCTTCTAGATATTTAAATAAAGCTTGTGAAATCTGTCTCCACGCCAAGCAGACTCATTCCTGTTTCCGATTAGATTGAATAAAACATCAAAGATTTTTGAACTCATACATGTTGATTTATGGGGTCCGTATAGAACTCCATCACACTCTTGTGCTCGATTCTTCTTGACAATCGTAGATGACTATTCTAGAGTTGTATGGAAATACTTGCTCATTGATAAATCAGAAGCACCAACTCGACTAAAAGACTTCTTCTCGATGACAGATAGACAATTTAATTTGAAGATCATAACGGTTAGGTCTGATAATGGCAGAGAGTTTATGACTTTAACAAGGTACATCAATGCGAATGGTGTGCTTCATGAGCGTTTATGCGTTGACACACCTCAACACAATGGAAGGGTTGAAAGCAAACACTGTCATATACTCAATGTAGCAAAAGCATTGCGTTTTTAGTTGAGTGTATCGATCACATTCTGGGGAGAGTGTGTTTTGACCGTGGCATACTTGATTAACAAAACACCAAGTAGTGTTATTGGAAACAAAACACCATTTAAATTGTTGTTTGGTAAGGCTCCAACGTATGATCATGTAAGAGTCTTTGGAAGCTTATGTTTTGCTCAAAATCAGATAAGACATGAAGACAAATTCAGAGAGAGAAGCAGGCGGTGTATGTTTGTGGGATATCCTCACTAGCAGAAAGGTTGGAGAGTATATGATTTGGATAAAATGGAATTTCTAGTTTTTAGAGACGTGATATTTTCTGAGAATGACTTCCCATTTACTGCACTTTGTCGATCACAAAAAAATGAGAAATGATATAGTTGATCAACAACTTTGGTCACCAATAGCTGATGGTTTGCTTCATGAGGATTTGCAAGATACTCCTCTAAGACCTCTTATAACACAACCTACAATAGTTAAAATTGGATTAGGTAGCAGACCTAATGTCATCGAACATTTTTTACCGACGCTTGTTAAGACACAACCAGAACAAACATATCAACTAGCTGATTCAGTAGCGATTCCCTCAATTGAACTGAAAGAACATGCTCCTCTAGTGAGGCGTGGACAAAGAACAAGAGAACCACCTGTAACTTTGAAAAACTTTGTTATAAATTCAGTGGAGAGCAAAGTTATACATGAACCTTATTATATGTCCAATTGTGACGACACTCATTGTTTCTCACCAGAACTTGTTGCCTTTGCTGTAGCCATTTTGAAGTCAATGAAACCAAGATCTTATAAACATGCAATGAAAACTAGGCAATGGCGTGAGGCTGTTGATAATGAGTTTAGTGCATTGGAAGAAAATGAAACATGGACCGTGGTGGATTCACTACAAGGAAAAAAGGCCATTGGGAGTCGATGGGTGTTCAAGATAAAATTCTTGTCAAGTGGAGAGATTGAACGATACAAGGTTAAATTGGTAGCTCTTGAAAATAATCAAATAGAAGGTGAGGATTATGGAGAAACTTTCTCTCCTGTAGCTAAGATGGGAACGATGTGTATGTATCTTGATATTGCTGCGAAAAAGAATTGGCCTCTGCACCAGATGGGGATGTGCATGATACCTTTTTGCACGACGACTTAGAAGAAGAGGTTTACATTAAATGGCCTCCTGGATTCGATAATTCAGACAAGAATAAAGTGTGTAAAGTACGAAAATCGTTTTATTGTTTAAAACAAGCTCACAGATATTGGTTCACAAAGTTATCGAGCTCGTTAATACAATATGGATTTGTGTAGTCTTTGAGCGATTACTCATTCTTCAGATTCAACAAAGTAGGTATTCGAATTCACATACTTATATATGTTGATGATTTGATTATTACTGGAAGTTGTGATAGTGCTACACAAAAATCCAAATACTACGTGGCAGAGTGCTTTCAAATGAAAGACTTGGGAAAGCTAAAATATTTTTTGGGGATTGAAGTAGCAAGAAACAAATCAGGAATTTATCTTTGCCAACGAAAGTATGTTATCGATATAATCATAGAAACTAGCCTTGTATATGCACGACCTGTGAGCTTTCCACTCGAGCAGAACAACAAATTGGCTTTATCCATTTCGCCTTTGCTTGTTGAGCATGCACCTTACCGCCGATTGATTGGTCGTTTGATCTACTTGGGAGTAACACAACCTGATTTGGATTACTCCGTGCACGTTCTCTCCCAGTTCATGCAACAACCTCGCCAAGACCACTGACTAGCTGCTAACAGAATAGTCTGATATTTAAAGATAGACTTGGGTCAAGGGATTCTGCTTCGAAGTGATGTTGATTCGAGATAACTAGTTGGTGCGACTCGGATTGGGCCTCCTGCCCTATCACTCGACGCTCTGTTTCCGCTTATGACATCCAGTTAGGAGGGTCTCCTGTCTCCTGGAAAACAAAGAAACAACGAATAGTTAGTCGCTCATATGCAGAAGCAGAATATAAAACTATTGTAGCTCTAATACAGGAATTGATATGGCTTAAGCGAATCTTGGCTGATCCGGGAATACACAACGTTACACCTATGACAATCCATTGTGGTAGTAAGTCAACTATTTATATCACAACTAATCTGGTCTTTCATATTAAGCACATCAACTCGACTGTCAATTTATCAGAGGAGGAGTAGTAAAGAAAAGCATTGAGCTGCTACACATTGTCACAAAGCAAAACTTATCATATATCTTCACTAAACCGTGAATACAGCTAACACCTACTAATATCAATCTGTTTACTGTAACTGTTGTAGATAGTTTGTTGAGCCAAAATATTCTCCGTTTTGTTAGTTCTTTTGTTGTGAATTAGTTGACCACATCCACCTTTTGAGTTATGATCCAACAAAATTAGTTGACCATATCTATCATGCCATTGAATTAGTTGGAATATTCTCTGCTTTAGTTGAGCCAAAATTTCTCCGCTTTGGTTTTCTTGAACAAAAAAATACTATGACAAAATGTCAACATTATCAACTAAATTGATTGGAATTATTTATGTAATGTCAGGTTTAGATATATAAACCTTTTTAATTAATTGTAAAGGCTATTGACAAGAAATATTAAATATATGTTTAATTGAATTTTGATTTTATTAGATTTTGGTTAATCTAATTTAATCTGGTTATGTCTTAATTCAATCTGGTTATGTCTTTTGAGTTTTGATAGTTTCGTTGAGTTAATTTGATGAATTTTGATGTGATTTGATTTGGTTCGGTTAAGTTCCGATACGAAAGAAAAATCTATCGGTTGAGTACTTTAAGTAAATTTTAACGATTTCTTCGAATTGCAGATTCAAAGTTTTGAGGAAAATAAATTCTTCCCCTGTATCACTGTCGAGAGTCAGATTTGATTCATATTTGTTCCTGGGAAGAAAGAAAAAAGAATCCAATCCATTGGTTAAGAATTTCAAAACGACCAATTGAATTTGGATGCTCGGAAAAGCTTTGATCAAATGGAGGAGGAAACGATCGTAGTGAAGAACGGATCAGACGTAGAGATCAGTGATATCGTCAACGAGAAAGATGAAGAGAAGAATAAGAAGCAGTCGAAAGATCCAGAGGTTTTGAGCTGTATGCTGCAACCGAAAACAACCGATTCAGATCCTCAATACATCGGAATCCGTCGAATTCTTCTCTATCGGAAAGAATCTGGCGTTATCTCTCGCCGTTATGTGAGCTCTTCGAAAATCAGTTTTGCTTGATAGATTCTTCGCAGTTTGAGCTCTAAATTGAATTTTTCTTTTGTTTCGTATCTTTCGTTGAAGGATTGGAGATGTAATGGAAAAGGATATGTTGCATATCGGAATTTCATTAGTAGACCTAGAAAATGGGAGAATCTGCGAACGCCTAGCCTCTTAAGTAGTCCAGGAAACAGGTTTCTTCGACTTGACCATTTTTGTTGCTCTTTTTCCATGGTTGGGTTTGCTTTCTGCAGATTTATGCTATCATACAATTCTGACGTCAGGGTAATTTACTGGTTGATGCTTTAGTGGTCGATGGTTCCCTTCTCCAAGTCCTCTTTCTCATCAATTAGAAGCAGAGAGCTTGAGTTCTAGTAAAGTAGAACTCCTCCACTGTTACTAATTTAGAGCTTCAGTTCTTGTTGTCTTTAAACTTATCAGGTGTTACATTTTTTTACCAATAGGATTTACGGAGTGTCAATCAGATTTCAAGCCGCAGAGCTAGTTTTAGTTCCAGTTTGAGTGATGGTGATCATTCATATCGTCGTGGTGGTGTTGAACATGCTTATTCTTTTGTTGGAATGCATTGCATCTTCGACCAATGCAAATCTTCTGGTATTTTGTTTTACTGTTGTTGTTTTGTGTTTTTTATCGACTCACTTTGTGAAACTGATTTTAAAAAGACGGAGTCTGTTTATCTCTTATGCAGTTACTGTTCTGAAATTTGGCCACATGAGTTCTGATGTACTTGCATATGGAGCATCAGATGGAAGCTTAACAGTTTGCAGTCTCTCAGAAGAGCCTTCTGTTCTTAAGCAATTGACTGGGCACTCAAAAGATGTCACAGGTTCGATTGACTGGTATTGTTTCCTTTTGTCATTAGTTTCTGTATCTTGAGTAGATCTGCATGGTACCTTGATTTGCTCTTGTAAGATCTGAGAATATGATGCATGATACTTTTTATAGTTTTTTTTGGGGGTAAGATTTGATTGGCAAGTGTTAATGAATCTTTAATGGATATAGCATAAGAGTGTATGCATGACTCCTTTTAGATCCTTCGTCTGAATGTTAGAGATTAAGCGTCTTATTTTCTTGTTTCTTATAACACTTTCAGATTTTGACTTCTCGTCAAACAATCAATACATAGCGTCGTCATCACTTGATAAGACAATACGAGTGTGGGAGTTGTCAAGAGGCGTTTGTATTAGAGTTATATATGGAGTCTCTGCACAGTTTTGTATCCGTTTCCACCCTGTAAGTTGGCTTTGTAGTGAAGGATCTTCTCATATAAGATATGGAGTGAGGAATTTTGTGATTCCATTGAAGATAATCCATTTTTCATCATGTTGACAGGTTAATAACAATTTCCTCTCTGCTGGCAATGCAAACAAGGAACTCACGGTAACTACACCTTGTAGTTTAAGTACATTCGATGTATTGTTTATTTTTCTAATTGTTGAATTAGTTTGATGCCTAAACACCTCTTTGCTTGACAAAGTAGGTGTTCAATTTCAGTACTGGGAGAATTATAAAAAAGTTGTTGTTTGACGATGAGGTGACATCTATGGACCATGACCACACTGGCCAAATCATTTTCTGTGGGGATGGGCAGGTAAAACTTTTTCTCTATATTGATGTCAAAATACATAAACAAGGGCCAAAGAACTGGAACCAAATTGGTACCACACTAGGAGGTACCAAAACGGAATTTTAAAAAATTCTTATGAGTATGAAAATTTCTAAAAGTTTAACCGAAAACCGAAGAATAGTAGCCAATTAGTATCAAAACGAAAATCGGATAGGTACCAGAAATATCATAAAAATTATATAATTAAATATTTGTTTTATCTGTATTAGAAATAACTCAGATGCCTAAAATTATAGTTCCATCCAAGTATGGAAAATATTAGTTCTTTTAGAACTATTAATAGGATAGACATCCAGAATATATAAAATAATTGAACTATTTGAACATATTAATAGGATAGACATCTAGAATATATAAAATAATTGAACTATTTGAACATATTTAATTCTGGTTGTTCGGGCAAAAAGTAACTGAATTTAACCAAATCTAAAAAAATTTCAGTTCTAAATAGTTTTTATTCAAATAACCAAACCAAACATAAATTGTAAGATGTCCAAATATGTAGTTCTTAAATAACCAAACCAAATCCGAAAGAAATGAAACCGAATTTAAAACTGGTTATCCAAATGCCCAGGACTGTACCTTCACTGTCAATAATGAAAGCAACTTTTTGGATGGTTCGGTATGCATGATTGACATTGATCGTTTTCTAACAAAAGTAGCAAATAAAAATTGCAGGGAACTGTATATTCAGTGAGCATGGATTCCCATACAGGTTTTTTAACCCGGGCTCATCGGCATCGTACTAATCACAAATCTCCTGTCACAACTGCCCAGTACCGAAGCTTCTCCCTTTTGGCATCAGGTCCTGTTCTGCTCACATGTACTCAGGACGGAAACTTGTGTTTCTTTAGGTTCATCAACATAACTTCTTCATCTTCGTTTATTACTGGACTTGTTTTCTCTCTTATAGACCCTTACAATTGCTTGTTCTGGTTTTGATGTGGTGATGCAGTGTTGCTCTTGAGATAAAAGGTTACCTGACTTTGCGTTGCTCCCTCAAATTAACCCCAAGAATACACAGAATCCAAGCATCATTTTGCCCACTTTTATCACTAGAGAAAGGAGAATACATAGGTTTTAATTTTGAAGCCTTTCATTTACTAATAATATAGATCCATGAGAACTGCAACTCATTTCCTCTGCTATTTTGTTGTTGTTTGGCTATAAAAAACTATTAGTTGCTGGGAGCGAAGACTCGAATGTCTACTTCTACGATCTAACCAAACCAAAACACACATGTGTAAACAAGTTACAGGTGACATATAATCTCTCTCCTTTATAGATTGAAAGTTATAGAAAAATGGAACTCATGAGTTTTGTGAGAATTGGTTTGGTGCAGGGTCACAGGTTTCCAGTAATGTGTGTTGCGTGGAACCATGGAGAGAACTTTTTGGCCTCGTCTGATTTCTACGGTGTTGTTATTGTATGGAAAAGAGCAAAGAAAACTTCATGAAAGGTTTTTGTTTTTGTTATAAATCCGCCATTTTTAACCAAAATGTTTTTTTTTGTTTTCTTCATCTCTGTATCGCTAATCTCAACTGTGTCTATATAGTTTTTAAATTGTTTTTTTTTTTTTTTAAATCTATTGCATGATATGATCACTGTGAATAATGACTCTTCCCATTGCTAAGTATGGAGATTCAGATCAGTCTCTAGTAGGAAGCAGGATAATGATTCTAGTTAGAGGTGGACATTCCGTTCGGTTTGGATCTTTCAAAATTTTACAAGTTATGCTAAAAAGATTTATTCAATCATTTTACTTTTGATCTGATTTTTTGGGTTTGGATATATTAAAAAACTTTTAATCATTTGGGATTCTAATATTTTAAATTCAAATACTAAGAAGTATCATGGTTTATCTATTTAAAATAAATATATATATATATATATATATATTATGTTATATTATATCTATTATATTAAAATAGGATTTATCTATTTTAAATATTGTTTTTTTTTTAACGGGAAGGATAAATATATTGATAGAACTCAAACCTTACACACAAGATCTAAACGATTTCCATACTAAGTCGGCGGATACATAACATCCCCAAAAATTAAGTCGGCGGTTTAAACAAAACCCCGAGAACTAAGTCGGCGGTTTAAACAAAACCCCGAGAACTAAGTCGGCGGTTTAAACAAAACCCCGAGAACTAAGTCGGCGGTTTAAACAAAACCCCGAGAACTAAGTCGGCGGTTTAAACAAAACCCCGAGAACTAAGTCGGCGGTTTAAACAAAACCCCGAGAACTAAGTCGGCGGTTTAAACAAAACCCCGAGAACTAAGTCGGCGGTTTAAACAAAACCCCGAGAACTAAGTCGGCGGTTTAAACAAAACCCCGAGAACTAAGTCGGCGGTTTAAACAAAACCCCGAGAACTAAGTCGGCGGTTTAAACAAAACTCAGAGAACTAAGTCGACGGTTTAAACAAAACCCCGAGAACTAAGTCGGCGGAACATAGGAACGTCCCCGTCAACAAAATAAAACCCAAACTAAAAACCCGAAAAAGAACCAATTAGCTAAACAAGATCGGAGAACGGAGAGCTCTGGAGAAGAAGGTTGATCCGAACAACACAATGCCGATTATTGATGAACCACGATCGCCTAAGGCTAATAGAAAGGCTTCCACCCAAACGAAGAGCGAGAAGTTCCACGAGCAACAATAGACGAAACATCTGATCCCGGAAAGGTCGGACCACTAACATGATTGAGCCCAAAATTCCTCGGCAAGATAAAGAGCTCCGCTGAGCCTACCCGACAAACCACAGAGACGAACCTTACTTCAAAGCTAGATAATCCAACAACCGCGAAAGCTAAACCACTTGTAAACTAACCTAAACCCCGGAAACTAACCCGTAGGGCTGAAGATTAGGGAAACAAGTGAAGGTTCAAATCCAAGCAAAGCAGTACCATAAACACCCAACAAACCAACATCGAGAGACCATTATAGCCACATTGAGCAAGACAATACTATCAAACTCAACAAACCCACATCTCACAAACAACAAAAACCAAGAGACCAGATCTAGACTAAGTCAAAGATCAAATATGTCAAAAACGATCGAAACACCGAGCCACAACCAAGAAGCGGCACCACATCCCGTCGAGAAACCCACCTCTGAAACCGTAAAAAGTAACGACAAGCGGACCTTCCAGAGCGGACAAAAAGCAAGCAGAGGAGCGATGGAGCACAACTCTCATAACCAAAGCCGCCACTGACGACCATCGGACCAGAGAGAGCACAACGTCGACGACAAAACCGGCCTGACACAAACCCTCCTCCAGGCCAAGCTGAGCGAAACCAAAATCGGACATGACAGGAAGAGACAAAAGCTAGAGCGACAAACGAACCAGAGAGCAGAGACGATGAGAGAGACGGACGCGCCGGCGGTGACGCTATCGGAGCCGTCCACCGCCGGCAAACGAGAAGAGAAGACCAGAGAGCTTCGGCGACGCAAGGGAATAGAGAGAGAGAAATATTAGGGTTTTATCAGCTTTTTTAACCCGAGAGAGAGAGAGAGAGAGCTATCATTTTAAACGTTGTTATAGTGAATCATTTCATTTAATGACTAGACAAATATTTCACTATGCAACTTAATATATAACAATATATTTGGTTACAATAATCTATTATATTAAAATAGGGTTTATCTACTTAAAAAGTCATAATGAACTATTTCATTTAATGATTAGGTATATATTCATAACAAAAAATATTTAATTGAACTANTATATTCATAACAAAAAATATTTAATTGAACTAATATATATATATATATATATATATATATATATATTA
>OVAU01001384.1:0-15064 GCA_900406315.1 Biscutella laevigata subsp. laevigata
AGAGCACACTAGTTTTATTTCAATGAATCGTTTTTAGCACACAAAAAAAAAGGTGTTGCTTAGTGAATCTTCTTGGACGGGTTTCATTTCTTTCAGCTGCAGAGTTAGTGTTATAGACTCCTCTTGCTTTGTCAATAGATTGGACGAAGATTCTTTTTCTATTAGACTTATCTATTAGTCGAGTTATGCTGACTTTAGTTAAGATTTTCCAAAATTTTCAGTGTCTATATCGCAAGTGTTTCATTTTAGCTCCTAAAGATTAGTTTGTATCTGTCGGTTTAGTGTTATTCTTGTTTGGGTTTTTTTTTTTTCAACATTCTTGTTTGGGTTTAACTCACTATTTAAGTAAGCTGTTATCTCGATCTTAGTAATTGTTATGTCCGTTGTAATCTCTAGAGTTTTTATTATTATAATTTCAGACAAATAAAACCTCCTTATTTATGAATATAAACTAATAACACCAAATGTTATAGGATTATTTAAAGTTCATTATTAAATAAACTCGATCGAATTGTTGAATGTATTGCAGAGAGATGCATAATAATACTCATAAAAACTATGTTTCATTCATAGCATTTTTATTGAACATTGCATTTTCGGTAATCATTCATAAAAACTACTTTCAAAATATTTTTTTAATAAACATAACATTTTCAACGGTTTATAAAAACTCTCAATAGAATTTATGGTTGATCACTATGAGCCAAATAAAAAAAGAACAGAACAAAGATGTGAATAAGGACTAATGTTCTCACATCCTGTAAGCACAATGTCGGAGAAAAAGAATCAGCAAGAGACCTTTTTTTTCTTATTATTACTCAAGATTGATATTTGTATAGAGATCAAACATAATGCTTAGTTGCGGAATTCCTCCATGAAGCTCTTGTGGAACTCGGTGAGGCGGTTCACGATGGCTGGAATCTTATCTTCTTGTGGGAGTATAGTGCACCTGAAATGCCATGTTCCGGGTACCTGCATCAAACCGAAAAGAAAAACACAAGATCAATAACAGTTTCTTTGACTGAGAGCTTTTGGTTTCAGTTCTGTGGAGAGAGGAGCTTTTATCATCTCTAACCTGTCCAAAGCCAGAACCAGGGACTACGACTATTCCAGTAGCGTTTAGAAGACGTTTGCAGTAGAAAGCGTCTGGTGCTGTCTTTGCAGCTTCTGCAGCCTCAATCGCCTTTTGTGGAAGGTTAATGCAAGGGAATAGATACATTGCTCCTTCTGCTCTGTTGCATGTAACACCCTCTAGCTTGTTCAGAGCCTCTTCTAGAGTCTGCATAGTTGGAGTTCACAACAACACATTAAAACCAGGGAAATCTAATCTTGATTGCTCTCAAGTTATTCATGAATAACTAACCTTTGCACGTCTTGCTAAAGACGAGAGAATTCCATCTTTCTCTGCTATGTAGGATTCGTAGGAGTCGTCACCAGGCTGATCAAATTACATAAAAGCTGTTAAAGCCACTATAGGACTTTAACCGAATCAATTGTGACGAGAAAGTTGCATAGATATATTTGTCTTACCTTGGGTGGGCTCATGATGAGGCTAGCAAGAATTTGACCAGAGATATTGGAACAAAGATTCACAGAGGCCACTTTGTAAATTTGCTCTCTTACATCAGAAGTGAATCCAGTAACCTCCATGTAACCACCTCTCTTCCCACACTCTCCGTAGTAGCCTGTCAAAAGAATGAATGTGTTGAGACTAATAGTCTAACCCCATCGCAATGGTCATAAACTCATCAACTGATTAAGATATTTGCTCTTTTTAAAACCTTTAGAGACAGATTGAAATGAGACTAAGGCGATATCCTTTTCACCATAGCCCATAGACCGGGCTACTTTCTTAAAGGAATGGAACTTTTTGTCAGGGACGTAAACATTTTCTTGATAAACCTCGTCGGCTAAAAGAACTAAACCCTCTTGCTTGCAGAAATTGACAATGTCACGCTGGTTTTCTTCCGCAAGAACCTTTAACCAGAAAATATCAGAGGGTCAAATTCAGACGAAACTGTGAAACTCGTATGAATTGTGATTTGTTAGTCATGAAGATCCATTTACCTGTCCAGTTGGGTTACCAGGGTTAATGACAGCCAAAGCTCTTACAGTGATGCCCTTTGACCTAGCATCTTCAAGTTGTTTCTTCAGTTCAGATATCTCAAGACCCCATCCTGATGCTTCGTCAAGGTAGTACGGAACCTACCAGAAAAAGATGACAAGAATCATAAGCACATTCGATATAGGAATGCGCCAAAATGATATTTTATAACAAACATACCAGACTTCCACCGTGAAGGGCAATTGAGGCTGAGTACAATGGGTACTGAGGAATAGGGCAAAGGATTCCATCTTTCTCTGAACTTATGAGAAGTTGCATCATCATATGAACCTAGAACAAGAGGAACATTACAGTCACATTCAAAATAACCCTTTTTAAAGTTTTTACAATATAGAGAAGTTTGATGATCGTTACCCCTGGGCTGGCACCATCTGTCATAAAGATATCGTTAGGATCAGCAGGGAAACCATCACGGGCTTCAATTCCAGCAGCAATTGCGTCACGTAATCCCTTGATGCCCTGAGGAAGAACAGAAGATTAAGAGAGTGAATCATTGATATCGAGAGATAGACAACGTCAAGTTTTACGACGCCACAAACCTGGCTGTGGCTGTAAGCACCGGTTGCTTTCCCGGGAATTTGGTCCAGAATCTTCCAAGCACGCGCAATTGAATCGGAACTAATAAAAATTGCCAAGTTCAATAACAAATCTTAAGAAACAACTCAGAAGCTGAATTATAGTGATGTATGGTACCTGAACAAACCGTGTGTAGCACTCTCGTCCAACAAGGCTGTGTGGGAACACAAAGCAAGAACCTAAGACATAGATGTTACAAGTTAACCTTGGACTATCATGTGGAGCAAAACCAGCAATAAAAATGTGGTCACTAGTCTACCTCTCTGAAGAATGTTATAGGCTGTTGACCAAGAGACTGAGGATTCCCAATATTGCAGTAGATAATCTGACAAAAGCGATTACACATGTAAGTTAGAATCACGTTTGAAAACATCAAAGGATTACAACGATCACAAATTTATAATGTACCTCATCAAAGGGATAAGCGTCCTTGTTAGTCTTCAAATCTTCTTGCAACCTCTGTGAGATGGAAGCAGAAAGCAAAATGAGCAAAGCAGTTTCAACTTAAAAAGAATACAATCTACTAAGACAAGGCATCTTACTTGAGCAATGTTGACAATTTCTCCACGGACAGCATACTCACATTTGAGAACCTGATCCCCAAAAGGTAAAACCGAAATGTTTAAGTAGAAAATCAAATAAAAAGATGCAAGACATTATTACAAGAATGCAAAACAGTTCACATTCCGACAAATGGGGGGGGGGGGGGGGGGGGAAAAAGNGGCATTAAACAATAAAATAACCAATCAAATAGGATCGAATCTAGGAAGAACACATGAATCCAGAAAGGAAGCCGACTTTAACGTAACAAAGAGATTCATGAATAAGATCAAAGGAAGAACTTTACGTAAAGGATGAACTTTAGGTAATACAAAGTTACAGAGATGATCGACAGGCACAGATGAGGATAAACGAAACATAAAGTGAAAAATATCGATGCACGAAAGAGAGATTGTTGAAACATCATCAACACAAAGCACACAACACAAGTAGATACTCAATAAACTCTGGATCAAGTGCAGAGCAATTTCGACAAGATTAAAACGAAGCTCTTCGCTTTACCAAAGCGTGTACAACAAGATCAGAAATTAAAATCAGACAAAACTAGGATTAAGAAACCAAGCCCAGACCCAGAAGCAAATCACTAACAAGCAGTTACCCAAAAAAACACCAACCTTGGGATTGATGGAGTCAAGAGTGACAGGAAGAGAAGAAGAGGAATCAGAAGCAGACATCTCCGAAGAAGAAGACAAGAAACGGTTTGAGGAAACAGGAGTAGTATCAGAAAGCGAAGAGAAAGGTTGAAGAAGGGGGAGATTTGTGTGATGGTTTTGTTGACGACGAAGACGAGTCTTATCTAAGAGATGTTTGGCTTGACCAATCACGAATCTCCGCATCTGATATAGTACTTGGTTGCTTCTCAAAATTTAAAATCTAGAGTTCAATCAAAATACGGAACTTTCCCAATTCCTATGTTCTCTCTCTCTCCGTATTACACTGATTTTGACATCTTTTGGAGGCGTCCACCGATTTGGAATTTATGAAGATTTCCTTTATTTTTCAACGTATATTTTTCTCCTTTCAACGAATCTTCCTTTTTCCTTTTTTTTTTCCCAAACTAATTTAACAAAAACGTCCAAGTATTGAATTTTTGTTTGTCTTCTTTAATGCGTTTCCAGTTTTCCACAATTCGTAATCTCACGTTTTCTAAACCCGTTTATGACGAATTATTACTAGTTGATTTTTAATAATCAAAAAGTTCAAAGTAAAGAAAAGTACTTCTGGATCGTGGATTCGGACAAAACCATGTGCAGTAGTAGTTAATGTCCAGAATCAGCGACTTAAACCCTGTTAGAAATTGGACTAATCTCTTTATTTAAAAAAATAAAATAAAAAATAATCATCCAGTTTCATTATGGGCCGAATATACGGTTTAGCCTCTCTTTCGGCCCAACCGATTCGTTATAAAACCCCATCGAATTATTAACTAGCAAAAGCGGCGTCGTTTTCTGGATGTCTTCCTCAAAGCTGCTTAGGCTTTACAAATGAGTTGCTAGTGATTTTGCTTTCATATCATTAGCATATTCCAGACAAGTATTCTGTTAAAGTACAGGCTATTAATGACAGATACATACAGGCTACTAGAGAAGTATTGTATTGGATGTCACAAAACTTCCACTTTGTTTCTTTATGTCCAAAAGTATTGAAAACAATCTGTATCACCACTTTGGAGAAGTACAATCTTACCTGTCTGAAGGATCTAGTGCTCATAAATACCGATCAATCATTGTGATCACTTTTATTTTCATTATGAAGTGCTACAAAATTAAGTCATTGTTGCAGACTTGCAGTTTTTCAGTGAGAACTTATCAGTGGAAATCAAGACAGGCAGCTAAACAACAATGCATATAATGAGTTCTGTAGAAGAAGAAGACGAAGAAGAAGCTCAAGAAGCTTTTAGTCTTCCATTGAAATTTCTGGGAAGATATATATATAAAAGATGAGTTCATATATTTGAAGTAGATTACAGCATCAAGATCCACAAGTCTAAGCATCTATTTTTACAAACAAAAAAAACGACAAGTAGAAGATCTAACAAGAAAAGAGAATAGAAACTTAAGGTTTTCTTGATGCTGTGATCTGCTGTTTCCTACTTCCTTCAACAACTATTGGTGGATTACACCTGATACAAAAACAAACGTTCTTGATATCAATTACACCTAAAAATTCATCTTCATAAAAATCAAAACTTTTTTAATGCTTCTCGTTTTCATCTTTTACTTGTTCTGTATTGGACTTGCTCCACTCCATGGAATTTTTCTGAAGCTATCTTTTTCTCCTCTAGTTGACTCTTTCTTCAGCTCCTTGTTTATCTGTAAATCTCTCACAGCTTGACCAGAATGTGTCCTCGGTAACAGAGAACGGCCTTCTACACAACACTTACTGCTAAAGAAAACTACAAGTAACAGAACCAGAGCCACTGAACAGTATCTCTTCATTATGAGTTCTCTTCTTGTAATTCCGGTTGGAGTCTTGAATGCTCTTAACTTGAGACTGTAACTTATGAATGGTTAAAGATGTGAATTAGAGAAAGGGAGAGAGAGAGAAGAGACCAGACGTTTCTAAAGCTTTGTTACTTTATAGAATAAGATATTTGTGTAATTTGAACACACAGTTATTGGGATCTGATCACGTGATCTTACTTTGACTGTTGTTATTTAATCAGATAGTGATGATACTTATCTTAATCTTATTCCTCAGCATCTACATATTATATGTAGAGATACCAAACGATCCACATATTCACATTACCTAACTCATGTAACTGCTTTGAAACTTAAAAGATGGTGGTCATGTGATTAGACCACGTGATTACTGCCTACTCTTCTTGGGGAACTCAAAATAAAGGCTGAAACTTAACTTTGTTGAATTTTATGTTTTTTTTTTTTATATATGTTCTTAAGACAAAAACTTCGGAATTTGGAGGTATTAGTGTAAGTCCATTGTCAGAAAGAAAGAAAATTGCAGGAAAACAGCTGTTTTGTCTCTCTACTAATTACTTTTTAGTTAGTTTTAAACGAAGTGAAAGAAAAATTGATTCCAAGAACCGGCACAGAATCTTGATGAGTAGAGCTCCTCAAGTGGAGCATAAAGAAATTGGCTTCTTTTCTATGCTGCTTCTTAAAAATCAAAAACAATAATTATAAGGATTCTAAAAATAGTTTAAGGTTATGAGATCGTTAATCCGCAATTAGAAAGGGGTTTAGCTTACAAATAACGAACCAGAATGATTTAAACAATACCGGTCAAATTTGTGGGATGAACTGTTGAAATTTGTTCGGTTTAGATTAAACCAAAGAGGAATTAGGCTCTTCTCTCTGTCTCTATCCGACGAGGAAGAGAAAGTAAATAACGAGAAAAACCCAGAGAGGGAGAATCTTCCTTCCTCCTCGACAAAATTGGACTCAGGTACTGAATTTCTGTCTCATATTTTCCCATTTCTTTCTTGGATCTGGTTTTTGTTTACCTAAGAAATTCTTTTCTTCATTTCCTTTTTATGTGTTTCTCTTCGTCTTTTTGCGTCTCTCGGTAAGAGCGAAAGCTTGGATTGCAATTGGATCCTTTAAACCCCTCTTTAATCGTTGAATTCTGGAGATATTTTCTAGGAATCTCAATAATAATTTACATTATATTGGCTGAAATCTATCGAATTTTGGGTGAAAGTCGTGGATTTCTCATGTATTTTTTTTTTTGGGGATTCTTATTGGAAGCTGTTTCTGGTTATCCAAGTGTTGTTGATTTAAATTTTGCATGATTGTGTGTAATTCAAATGTTACAGGAAATCAACTTTATTCTGAGTTTTGATATTCATTTTTGAGTAATCACACACCTTGGTATATGTGAATCAGACATAAGAAGTTTTTGTTATTTTATAGATTCCTTAAAATTTTCAAGTAATTTCTGTTCTAACTGATCTGACAAAGGAATTAGAATTCTTAGATGTTCGTTTCATTAGTAGGTGGGCGTTCTCTAATATCTATTTCGTTTTCCGTCTATTATGTTGAATAGGTTTATCAACAGCTGCAGTTATTCGCTTACTCCAATAGCACCTAGATGGCTGAAAAGGCTTGTATAAAACGTCTTCAAAAGGAATATAGAGCACTTTGCAAGGTACAATCTCGTCTTATACCCCACCTACCACCCTCGAGCAGGAACATGGATTCCTCAATTTGATTACTTCACCGGCTTTCTCTGAAATTTGTAAATGATGGTGTATCTGTATATGAATGTTTTCTTGGTTTTTCATCTAGAGTAAGTTTCATATTTTCATTTGTTTCTCTGGGGTTATTTATTACGTTATGCTTTGGGCCTCTAGGAACCAGTCTCCCATGTTGTTGCTCGTCCTTCCCCAAATGACATTCTCGAGTGGCGTAAGCCTTTCCTACCTTTTTTTGTCTTTATTTCTCCTACTGGTTTTCCTTTAATCCCATTGCAGATTTTAGGATCAAGTATATATGATGGACATATTTATGTACTTGTAAATTTACAACGAACTGTGAAACAATGGGTTACTATGAAGAGGCTAGAGAGAACAGGTTTCACTTTTAATGATTACATTGATAGAATGGTGAAGCTTATTTGTTAAAAGGTTTATATATGCTTTAAGAGTAAATGCAAAAAAAAATGATATTTTTCTTCTCAATTGTGCTAGGCTGCCAGTATTACTGTTATTCTGAAACTGGCTAGAGAGTTTCATTCTTTTTAGTATTATTGTATTTAGTATGTCAATAAAGGTAGCTTGACCTGTTTCTAACAAAGAGTTAAACTTTTGGCGTTAACCTTCCAGATTATGTGCTGGAAGGTAGTGATGGAACACCTTTTGCAGGTGAAATCTTCTTTCAGAAGTTTCTTGTTATTGTTCTCTTCTGCATCTCCGAGGGCTAAGCAGTATCTTTTTTTTTTTATACCCAATTCACGAACAGGTGGATTTTACTATGGAAAGATCAAGTTCCCTCCAGAGTATCCTTACAAGCCACCTGGAATTACGTATGTTCTATGGTTCTTCAGAATTAAGTCCCAACATTACTCTTCTCTTACCTCAGTTCTTACTTAGACCAGTTTCCAATGAACCAAATATTTTTTCTTTGCTTCAGAATGACTACACCGAATGGTCGATTCATGACACAAAAGAAACTTTGTTTGTCTATGAGTGATTGTAAGGAAAATCTGCACTTTCTGTTCATTGTTTTGGATCAATTTAGTCCCATATCTAAATAAGTTTCCATGGCATTTGCAGTTCATCCAGAAAGCTGGAATCCGATGTGGTCTGTGTCAAGGTATAGATTTCCCCTTCGATGTACACTTTGATTGAGTTTCTTAATTTTGATCGTATATCTGTACTGACATTTTTTCGTGAATGCAGCATACTTACAGGACTCCTCTCATTTATGGTAAGCTCACCGTAGGTTCACGGAAAAAATATGGACATCTTGTATGAAAATATCGTTCTTATATTGTAATGGTTTGTTAGCTTGGATCTGATTCTTTAACATGGCAATGCCTTTTGTTTCTATTCTCAAGCTTTATCCAAACGTTTTCCCTGTGGCGCAGATGGATAACAGTCCAACAACTGGAAGTGTGAATACTACTGTAGCTGAGAAACAACGGTTGGCTAAGTCATCTCTAGCTTTCAATTGTAAAACGTAAGATCAACCCTTTCAAGAACTTAAGATTTATCAAATTCTGGAATCACTTGGAAGCGAAATTTAGTTAATTTGTATTGGGAAATTGTCATAAAAGGCGATTTCATAACCAATATAGGAATGTATGCCGAGTCTGAGCTTTCATGTTTTTTTTTTTTGGGTTTTAACCTGAATATTACTCATTACAGCCCAGCATTTCGGAAGCTATTTCCGGAGTACGTAGAAAAGTACAACCAGCAGCAACTAGCTGAGCAACCGACAACGGCAGAGTCTCCTCAAAAGAGCAACAGTAAATCCGAGTCGGAGAAAACAGTCAACACAACGAAAGAGGAGTCAGAAGGTGTGTTGAAGGAGAGGAGAAACAACAAGAAACAGGGATTGCCAGCGTGGATAATACTGTTGCTTGTATCGGTTTTCGGTGTTGTAATGGCGTTGCCTTTGCTCCAACTGTGATCTCTATGCAATAAAACACATCTTGGACTCTTCCGGTAAAATCTCTCCTCAGTATGAAGAGTAGTAGTCTTCTTTTGTCTAGTGTTCTGCTTATGAATTACTCATTCAGCCCCTCGTGGTTTGTGCTTCTAAAAGTAGATGATATAATATATACATATATGGTAGCTTTGTTGGAACTACTTTGTATAGTATATGAATGAGGGTAATGGTTTGCATTTGATAAATAGAACCGTATTATTTGATAAATAGAACCGTATTGTTTTCAATTGTACTTCTCCAAGTGCCCACAGGTTGACTCGTTTGTCAATTTCATAATTTCTGCAATGAATCTTCGACTGCGATAACTTGATGACAAAAGAAGGCTCTTCAACATAAGTGCCAAAGAGCCGAGAGAAATTATACAATATTGAGATCTTCAGACAACTTTTTAATCAGCTTTGTCTAACATTCGAGGATAGCATTAGAGCTACTCCCACCATTACAAGCCACTCTCTGCTTAGAAATCTCTTTAATGACCTCAACTTCGTTGTCATTTGGAGAATTGGCTTCTTCACCCTGGGCGTTGAATCTCGTTGAAGATGAGATGAAGAAGGTATTGTTTGACTTGTATTTCCACTGGATGAAGAACCAGTGATGCCGGAACTAACCTGATTCTAACTTCCCCACACCAAGACGTTTGTGGAGAAGCCTAAAAAGATGAGAAAAAGCAAACTAAAAAAAAGCAAAAGCTTGGTTCAGCCTTTCCCATGGTCGACGATGGATACAACGGAGAAGACGCACAAAAAGATGAGACGCATAATTTTTCCATTAAATTTTTGGTTTTTTTTCCTTTGTTGAAATGTGTAATTTATTGACAACAACAAAAAAATTACAAGGAGCAAGGAATGTTCACAGCTTAAAAACTAAAAACAAACAAGCTAAAAAGCTGGTAAGAGTAAGAAAGAAAGGAGACCCGGAGATGAGAACAACTCACTTGCCTAGTTAAAATTCCCTCTAGTAAATTACTCACCTAGGTGTGTCTAGAGAGAGATGGTGAGCGAAAAAATCGAACTAGTGCATCTCCCATCTATGGCTTAGACCGGATAGTCTCGGATGAAGATACGGGAGAGAGAGATCAAGCGAGAAGTGACAAGGTTCTTGAGCATGTTGACAATGGTAGCAACATGTGTCTTCTGTTTAGCAGATGGATCGCTTCTTTTGTTATGTATTAACTGCAGAGACCACTACAGGCTCAAGTGAATCAGAATCAACAATTTCTACCGAACTAGGCTGAACCAGATTAATTTTGCTGACTTCAAGGTGATGCAACAAAGTCGATTTCTGCAGAATAGCAAGAATTATTCATATGAGAATCAGAAGAAGCGAGTGAATATCGGAAATTTCAGAGTGTGTGTGTGTGAGGATACAGACCTTTGGAGGAGTTTTCTCCTTCTAAAGGAGTTTCTGATGTAATGGATGAGGAAGAGAGGCTAGTTGATCCCCGAGCTTCAATAATCATGGCGACAACTTCTCTCATTGTTGGTCTACTTGCTGGAGAGTTGCTGGTGCAGAACAGTGCAATCTTTAGGATAAGAGACATCTCATGAACTGTTCTTTTATCATTTGTGTCCAGCCTCGCATCAAACATTTCAATTGTTGGAACCATGTTACGTATTGATCTTCTAACCCAACTGACTAGATCCCCTCCTTGCTCCAGTGGTTGAACTGGGGGCTTTCCTGTTATAAGCTCCAAAAGCACAACTCCAAAGCTATAGATGTCACATTTCTCTGTCACCTTCATCGTGTAAGCATATTCTGAAACACAGCAAAGACATGAATCAGATAAGGAAGTGTGGGAGAAATAAACCTGTGAAGATGTTTTTTTACTCACCTGGAGCGATATATCCGTAAGAGCCAGCAACAGCTGACATAGACTTTGAGTAAGAGAGATCAATCAACTTAGCCAGGCCAAAATCTCCAACATGGGCTTGGAGCAGTTCATCAAGAAGGATGTTGTTAGATTTTATGTCGCGGTGAACTATTCGAGGTCTGCAATCATGGTGGAGGTAACACAGACCTTCTGCAGCACCAAGAGCGATTCTATACCGAGCATTCCAATTCAACAAGCAAGTTTTCTCACTTCGTTGAAGTTGTTCACCGAGGCTTCCCTGTGACATGTACTCATACAAGAGAAGATTTGAGTTCTGGTGATAACAGAAACCATATAGCTTCACGATATTCCTGTGTCTTATCTTTCCAAGTGTTGATATCTCAGCTCTGAAGCTATTATCAGAACTAGCTCCTTCGCCACGAGAGTTTAGCTTCTTAACGGCTATTACTTCACCATCTGACATTTCAGCTTTGTAGACTGTTCCACACGCTCCTCTCCCTAGAACCACGTCTTCAGAGAAGTTTCTGGTTGCACCTACAAGGCCTTGATATGTGAAACCTTCTTTAGGGAAATAGTAGCTGTCCATCACATCTGGTTTTGTCTGATCCTCAAGAGAGACAAACGACGGTTTCCGCCGCTTCATTGCCCAACAGACACCAAGACAAGTGAAAAGAAAAACCGAGCTTATTACAATACAAGTGACTGTCAGAATCTTTTGCCTCTGTGAACCGTTCATTAACCAACTCCGCTTCAAATCAGAATGTGGGACAAGCGATGAGCAATGGCTTCTCTGAGGGTTACATAAACCGTGGTTTCCCGCAAAGTTTGATGAATCCATCCGCTGGAAGACGGGTGTGTCTGGTACTGTTCCTACCAAGTTATTGTTTGAGATATTGCAGATGAGGAGGCTCATGAGATTTCCAATTGATGCAGGGATCTGACCTGAAAGCTTGTTGTCGTTGAGGTAAAGTATCTCCAACATTTGAAGATTTCCTAAACTGTCTGGAATCATACCTGAGAGATTATTGTGACTGATGTTGAGGGAGATTTGCAGAGAGGTTAACTTTCCTAGCTCCACAGGGATGTTTTCAGACAATAGATTGCCTCCTAGTTGTAGCTCCATGAGTCGAGTAAGATCTCCAAAGCTATGAGGAATTTCTCCTGTCAATCTATTATCAGACAACCTCAAAATCTCTAGATTCACCAGCTGGCCAAGCTCTTCTGCTATGTACCCGGAAAACTTGTTGCCACTAAGGTCAAGTCTCTGGATAGTAACACAAGTTCCCAAATCTTTAGGGATGTGACCTGTGAGCTGATTGGAGGAGATGTTCAAGCCAACAATCTTTGTGAGATTT
This sequence comes from Biscutella laevigata subsp. laevigata, assembly GCA_900406315.1. Taxonomy (NCBI): domain Eukaryota; kingdom Viridiplantae; phylum Streptophyta; class Magnoliopsida; order Brassicales; family Brassicaceae; genus Biscutella; species Biscutella laevigata. Next base: position 12,583 of record OVAU01001384.1, read on the forward strand.
GCAATCTCAAGAGGAATTTCACCAGTGAAATTGTTGTTAGATAGACGCAGTCTTTCTAAATTCTTCAGCTTTCCAAGGTCTGAGGATATATTCCCAGATAACCAGTTTTGGTGAAGCTCCAATGCAGAAAGGTTCTGAAGATTAAACAACTCAATGGGAAGGATTCCTGTTAGCTGGTTATCACCTAACATTAGCTTTGTCAGTGACTTGCAGGTCTTGAGATCGCGAGGGATGTTTCCTGATAACTTGTTTGAACCAAGACTCAGAAGTATCAGTTTCTGAAATCTGCAGAAGTGGGCTGGAATTGACCCAGAAAGATAATTTGCAGACATGTCAAGAACAGTAAAGCTGCTGTAGAAACCGATTAGAGGAGGTATTGTTCCTTCTAGCTGGTTGTCAAAGAGTTGCAGATCAACAAGGTAAGTTAGAAACTGAAGCTCTCGCGGGATGGTACCAGTTAGTCTATTGATAGACAAGTCTAGTTTCTGCAACTGTGTCAATTCCCCAAGCTCCTTAGGTATTGGACCTCGAAGACTGTTCTCGAAAAGGTGAAGTAGTTGGAGATTCAGAATCTGACCAAACTCTGCTGGGATGAAACCTGTTAACTGATTCTCTGAAAAATCTATCTCAACAGCATCTGTCAAGTTGCCTATCTCACGAGGTATCTCTCCTGTTAACTGGTTCGTATAAAGGTACATCCTTCTCATCTTTGCTAGCTTCCCAATCTCTCTTGGAATTGATCCCGTGAAGTGGTTTTCGTGCAACGCAAGCACCTCAAGACCGGTGATGTTTCCTACCGATGGAGGTATCTCGCCAGATAAACGGTTTTGCCAGAGAATCAAATCAGTGAGATTTCGAAGCTTCTCGAGCTGCTCAGGGAAAGAACCCTCAAGAAGATTCTCTGCTAATCCAAGTACCTTTAGGCTCTCGCATCCGCTGATTTCGGAAGGAATCACACCCGAGAACGCGTTCCGTCCTGCCCTGATGACCCTGAGCTGTTTCAGTTTCCCCGTGGAATGAGGGATTACACCAGTGAGGTTGTTACTGTAGATTACAAGCTCCTGGAGCGAACTCATGCTACCGATATCTCTAGGAATAGAACCGAAAAGATAATTCTCGCATAGATACAGCTTCTTAAGAGCGTTGAGCATGGTTAACTGAATTGGTATCACTCCATGGAACCTATTTGTGCAGAGATTCAGAACCTCTAGGCTTAGGCAGAGAGATAAATCTCGAGGGATTGGACCAGAGATGAAGTTGGTGGAGACATTCAAATTTCTTAAACCATGAAGCTTACATATGAGAGGAGATAGTGTACCTGATAGATTCATACCATTTAGATCAACAGAAGTTACAGTTCTGCGACGTGTACACGTGACTCCAGTCCAGTTGCAGGGATTCGCATCTGACTGATTCCAGCTTCCGAGATAGCCATTAGAGTCATTAAGGAAAGCTTTAAACTCCAGAAGAACACGTCCTTCTTCATTCAACGATCTAACTGAGATGAAGAAGAAAGAAGAGATCGCCAAGAAACATATCATCTCTCTGATGACACCACCCATTTTTCTTACAAGTTAGCTTTGGTAAGAACACTGAGAGATCCGTGAAGAAATCTGGAAAATCTTGATTAGTCACGGAATGGTTTTGGTTAAAAAGGCAAAGAGATTAGACTGATCGAAGGAAAAAGAGACTGACTTCGATTGATCAAGAAAGACTATCTGTGAAAAACTTGGAAAGGTCTCTGTTTTAAGTCAACTCTGTTTTAATCCTCTTTGTCGACGAAATCTTTTCTTTTCTCCGATTTCGTTCACCATAATTTAGAGCCGCATGTGGTTTCAAATCACGTGATGATGATCTGGGTTTGTATAGATTCATTGAATGAAGATCTAGGGAGCCTTAGCTTTGTAGTGTTTGTCCGGGTTGGCAATAGAAGAAAACAGAGGATCGTGTTTGTTGGGACGGTGAGGATTTGATAAAGACGACACGTGAAAAAGGATGATTCAGGACAAACAGAGGATCGTGTTTGCTTTTTGTGTTAGATTTTCTTGGTAATGGGTGAGAGAAGTCAGAGAGCGTTGGGGTCTGTGAGCTCATGATTTTGATAGTTGACCGTTAAAGGCTTAAAGCCAAACTCACACAGACATACAAGTGGAAGTCATTGCTGTCTTTTTCGCGCCTATCTTGTCTGTTAATTTGCCACTTAAACGTTGTTTTGACACTTTTACCCCCTCCCTCATTTTCTATTACTTTCAAAATTTAATGATTGTTAGAGTATGTACCCTTGGAGAGATCTTAGAGGGATCCTTCGAATTTAATTAATGAAAAATATTGTTAAAGATTGATTGAAGAAACTTTGGAATTTTAGAGAATAAAGAGAGCTTCAATGGTAAAGAGTTTTTAAGGGGTTCTTAAGATTAAAATATTAGTATTTTTAATTAAAAAAAATATAATTAATTTTAAATTCTCTAAAATTATAATTAAT
>OVAU01001385.1:0-15052 GCA_900406315.1 Biscutella laevigata subsp. laevigata
AAGAATATTCACCAAGGGATTGAGTTTATTTACATTGGATATTTCCTAGACTAAGGACAAGCATTTAGATGTTGCTATTGAGTAGAATGTGTAAGAAGTATACCACCCGAATCGATAACCTAAGCCCACTCGCTTAATTTCTCTTTGTACTCCTCTTTATTCGATTTCGTTGACTTTTGGTTGACNGGATTGGTTCGATATTTCCCCGGATACTTGTATACAACCCTCTACTACATTTGACTATAATTAGATATTAGTCTTCTTCTTAATTCAATAAGGAGTAGGCGAAATACCTCTTTATCAGAAAGGTCTCCCAAGAATAAGTGGGTCTCTAGGTTCTTCCTGCATCTCAAGGACAACGAAGTCCGTCGGAATCTCTATGTTCCCTAAACGCACTGGCATATCGTCCAGAGTTTCTCCATGAATCCCTATTGATCAATCCGCGAGAACTAAAGAGGTCTTCCATGGCTTAAAAACGTGAAAACCAAGTTTCTTGGCGATAGATAAAGGCATAACGCTTACGCTCGCTCCAAGATCGCATAAACACTTCTGAAATGTCAAATGACCCAATGAACAGGGGAATGGTGAAGCTCCCTGGATCTTCCAACTTATCTGGGGTGGATGAAGTTTGAATGATTGCGTTACATTCCTTAGTGAGGACTACCATACCTTCCATATCCTTAAGTTTGTTCTTAATAGCATCCTTCAAGAAATTGCTATACTGAGGAACTATCATGAATGCGTCTATAATAGGCATGGCTACTTGAACCTCTTTCATTTGTTCTTCAAACTGAGATTTGTACTTTTGCATCAGGTTAGCTTTATGACGTCCTGGAAATGGAAGCTTTGGTTCGTAAGGCGGTGGTGTAAAATGAGGAATGTTAGGAGTTGTTGGTTTACTAATGTTTGGCACATGAACTATATCTGGTTCAGTTTGTTCTCCTCCGGCAGCATCTTCGATTATTATTTCCAAAAAGAATTTATCCTGCTTCGGGATCGCCTCCCCCTACTTATTTTCTCATTGTCCACAATGGGCGTCCGTAAGGAAGTTGCTTCCCAGAACGAAGCGCTATAGCCGGAACAAAGTCAAGCGTGGGGTTCTCAACTGCGTGTAATGAACTTCCCAAGGGTGTCGAAGATGGCGTGGTGAGACCGCAAACTCTGAGATCCAATGACTGCATATGCAAAGCAATTTGTTCGAACTAGCGGTTCAGATCGTCGTAAGACTCGTCAACCTTAAGGGTAAGATCCCGTCGGAGGGTTCCTATGTCAGTAGAGTTCTGTGACTGAACGACAAGCATTTCGCGAAGAAGCTCAAGGTTATCGGCAATCGGCGAGCTCTCGATATGTTCTATATGGTACTGAGGGATAACTGGTGCATAAGTCGGATGTTGAAAAGTATCTCAACGTTGATGATGACCGAGGGGGCCAACAGAATGGACTTCCATCTAATGCATCACAAGAGGTGGGTAAACGTGACGTGTATCGATGTGGTGAACGGGAGACAGTGACAGACCAAGTAATCTGTTGATTTTATCATTAAGCGCGTCAATCGTCTTTTTGTAGTGGTTCTCCAGACCATGATAACTATCACCGAAAGAGTGATCGTAAACAGAGTCGTAGTGACTCTCGTTTAAAGTCAAGTTATTTATCAAGGTCAGACCATCAGAGACTGTCTGCTTCAGGAAACTACCATAACTTGCAGTGTCGAGGACAGTGCGACAACGAGGATGAAGACCGCGGTAAAATGTACTGAGAATACGAGCATCAGAGAAACCACGGTGAGGACATTACAGAGTAAATCCCTTTAAGCGCTCCCAAGCATCGCCCAAAGATTCAGTAGAAAGATGAACGAAACCAGCAATCGCCCGCTGAAAGCTCGCAGTCTTAGCGGGGGAAAAGAACTTAAATAGGAAAGCACTCTTGCAGTCCTCCCATGAAATGATGAAGTCTCTGAGCAGCATCTTCTGCTAGTTATGTGCGCGATCTCCAAGAGAGAACGGAAAAAGGCGCAACTTAAAAGCATCTTCGTTGACTCCATCAAGTTGGATGGTGTTGCATAACATATCAAATATATCAAGATGGTCCAAAGGGTTTTCCCTTTGAAGACCATGGAACTTATGTTCCTCGATCATAGCAATGAACTTAGACCTAATATGGAAATAGGTTGATTCAATAGGTGGGGCAGAAATGTCATACCTTGGCACATATGGTGTGGGTGCGTCCCCTGATCCTATGGAGACGGGTTCTGGGTCGAAAGCATCGCCCATCTCGTCCAGCTCGTCCGCCATAGTGAGGTAAAGTAGGTCCTCTAGCTCTCAAAATCTGATCTAAGTGTACCTGAAATCGGGAAATAGAGAGTAGAAGAATCAGTAAGATTTAGTAAAAAGAAACTTAGTCCCAACTAAACGCAAAGAACTAACTGCTAGTGAAAAATCCCGAGTTGGCAACAGCGCCAATTTGATAAGAAGGTCTTTACCCAACCACTCTAATGAGATTAGAAAAGTGGGTAAAGATGAGTCTCTATGGTGTGCAAATGAAGGGGGTTGTAAATGTCGAACCGAATTAGGATGTAACTAGATCAGTCAGTTCTATAAAGAGTTCAACCAGTCTAAGCAAATCAGGATTCGAAGTTGTCACTCAACTATCCTAAATGAAAAGCATAAACTTAAAAGCATAAAGCAAGTAATTAAGAAGGTCAATTGCAATAAATGATAAGCAAGCACAAACTGAACGAAACTCATAACATATATGGAATTCCTAAGCAAATGGACATAATGGTTGATTTATGTGATTAAGTGCAAGAACATGGTGCTCAATACTAACATAAAGATGCAAGACTTAAGTCTGAGAATGTCAAACATGAATCAGTCCACTCTCGTGGCAAAGACTCCTATTCCAAACAAGATCCACACAGGCCATATTCAAAATTCAGAAAGCATTAAGAACAATTCCTTTCAACTTCTAAACAATCCTAAAACATTCTCATGAATAGAGATCATTTAGCATGCCAATGCTCAGATCTAACAACCTAACAACACTCTCATGTCAGATAAGATGCAATTAAATCTAAAACAAAGTGATTAATTCCATTCTAGCATTAAGAACACAAAAGCATGAAGAACATGGAAGAATTAAAACCTAAGCACCAATATCTATTCCCTAATCACACAATCTCCTCAATCCATTTACTTAGAAAGGAAGACTAATCAAAAATCATCACCAAAACACAAAATCCTATAAGGGATTCATGCTTTAGCATGATCAAAACTTAAAATCAAAAGCTTAAAAGTAAAGAGATGAAAAAGATGATAAAAGAAACTTCAGTCTTCCATTAAAATCAAACTTAGATCAAACTTAGCATTGTTTCTCAAGATCTTTCACAAAAGTAGCAAAAGAGGCAAAAAAAAAACTAAACTTTTGAGAAATTAGGTTTATAAAACTTAAATAGTAGTTCCAAATCAAGTAAAATCGGCTGGTCAACCCTGAAATCTCGTTTGTTGACTTTTAGAAACGCACTGGATAGGCCAAAACTGCATGTTCCTTTCAGAAACTTTCCAATCCAGTTGCCGTATCCAGCTCCAATTCTTGTTGATTCTTGATCTTCTTGGTTCTAAATGCTCCCCTTTCTTGGCTAAGTCCTCTCTCTGATCACCTGAAATGCAAAATATGCACAAATGTAATCCTAAAAGACTCTAAATGCAATGAAAACCATACTAAATGAGCATAAAAGATGATGAAAATCCTAATAAAAACCATGCATATCACCTAATATTATGATTGTTTTTTCTGTTTAAGAATACTAATATAATAATTGAAAACTAATGTCAACATTTTTAAGGAAAACTCATATCAAATAGTTGGGTTCATTTGTCTGTAAAATTTAATTTATTAAAATCATTTAGAGAATCTCTTTCTTACTGTTTCTTCAGTTTTTTCAATAAATTTAATTCTTACTTTCGGTTCAACTTTTAATCAAAATGTTTTTATTGGTCATGGATATTCAGATATTTAGTACGGATTTAGGTTGGTACTTTCAGGTTTCAGGTTTTCAGTACTTGGAGTTGAAGCCCCATTCAAGTTTTTTCAGTTTCGGTTGAGATTCAGTTTGGTACCTTTCGGGTTTGGGTCGGTTCGGGTAGAGAAGTGAAAAACCGATAAAGTATCAAGTATCTTTCGGTTTGGTTCGGTGTGTTCAATTTGGTATTCAAATGTAACCAAAAAACTCGAAAGTATCCATTACAACATAAATTTGATCTTTAACGTAACAAAAAAAATCTGAAAGTACTCATTATAACATAAATTTGGTACTCAAATGTAACGAATAAATTCGAAAATACTCATTACAACATAAATTTGATACTCAAATGTAATAAAACCCCAAAAATACTCATACAACATAAATTTGGTACATTAAGGTAACAATAAAACCCGAAAATACTCATATAATACAAGTTTGTCGGTCTATTTTGGGTTATTTCGAGTACTCATTCGGTTCTCGATTGAGTTTGTGTTTGGTACTAATTCTTCGGGGATTAGGAGTTTAAGATCCAATTAGTATTCTTATCGGTACCGGTTCGATACCACTTGTTTCGGTTCGGTACTTTGGTACTGAGTTTTATGCCCAGGGTGAGTTTTTACATAGTAAATTTATCTAATCCCTTCTTGTTCCAGATATTTAATCCCTATAAAAACTTAATAATCCCTCAGTTTTTGTGTAATATTGTCTACTAAATCAATATAATTTCTCAAAATTCAAAATTATAGGGTTTTATAAAATCTCTCGGGGTTTTTTTGGGTTATTATCCACTAAATTTGCATAACTTCCTAAAATATAAAATCTGAATTTTTGTGAAATATTATCTATCAAATCAACATAAATTCAAAAATACAAAATTCTTGAAGAATCTTTCAATGGACTATGATCCACCAAAGAAGCTTCTCAAATATACAAAATTCTATGTTTCACAAAATCTCTCATTTTCTAGGATTTTATTCTTCAAATAAGCATAATTCATAAAATACAAGATTCTATTGTTTTACAAAATCTCTCAATTTCATAGACTACTTATTATCCATAAAATAAATATATCTTGCTTAGGGGTGTTCTAGAGGGTTATAAACGTTGTGTTTAGCTTTTGGTTTGTGTTTCCCTCTTTTAGGCTCAGTTTCAGTTTGTTGTATCTCACTTCTGTAATGTTTCTTGGATGTTTAATATAACCAGAGGAAAAAAAATATATATCTTCTCAAAATACAAAATTCAATTTTTTTTTGTCGACTTTTATTCACCAAATCAACACAATTTCCAAAATATAAGTCCTAACATTTTATAAAATCTCTTATTTTTGTGAACTATTATCCCATAAACCACCTAAAAATACAATTTTTTAAAATGTTTTACAAAACCTCAAAATTATTATGAAGTATTATATACTCGTGATCTTGATGATTGCTGGTTATACGACTGCCTGGAATTGGGATAAAATGGAAGCTACTTCTCGACAAATGAAGATGGGTCCAGTTAAAGCCTGACACCGACACGTATCTGCTACTGCTTAGAGGGTATGCAAATTCAGGGAATTTGAATAAGATGGAAGAAATGTATGAATCGATTAAAGATCAGGTTGGTGTAAACAGAGGTCATCTGGTCAGAGCCATGATCTGTGCACATTGGAAGAAAGCTGTTGAGGATAGAGTCGAATAGATTGAAATTCTATCAAGTCTTCTCTCCGGGGAGAAATATTTTCCTTGGTTGAATGTGCTTTTTGGTGCTATTTTTGCCTTTGCGCAAGTCTTCTGTGTGACTTACAACTTACTACAAGGCCGTTGGTTTCTCCTTTTTTTTTGATATATTAGGTTGTAGAACTGTTCCCTATGAGCCTGGACAAAAGATGCGGGCTAGGCTTTGAAAAACCCTCGTTAGGATTTTTGGATATGACTAGAGCACATTTCTTCCCCGGTCATGAGGTACTCAATCAACATTACCCTGCCACAGTTGTATATGTTACTAGCAGAGTTTGTAATTTCATGGCCGATTTTGATCCTGTGATGAGAAACCATGCTAAAACAAAAACGCTGTGAACCATTAATATCAGTTCCTGCAATGTCTTGATCAAATGAGCTATGGTTTTCTTCCTTCTTGAGAAAATGAAGGCTCTGCCAAGTGAAGCTATTTCTGTGACCGATGTTGCAATGGCTCCTGTGTCCAATTTTTTAGATATTCTGTTGTTAGGATATCACATTCTTGCCTTCTCATACTGCTCTGTTGTTTTCGTTCAAGCTCTGTCATAATTTAGATAAAAACAAGTTGATCATCAGCACAGATGTTTTCAGTATTTACATGTTCACAGGTTCTTCTAATGAATAAGCCATGTGGCTTTTAGTCCTTGAAAACTGAGTAGTTAAACAATGTTTGTATTTCTTACTCCATTTTTTGTATACAAAGTACAATAAAAAAACAGATTATTCCATTGATGTTTTTGATTCAGTTTCAAGCAACACTGAAGGAACTAGCAGCATTCTCAACGAATTTCCTAGCTCCTTTAAACCACCGCTTGTCTCCTGCTTGTGCTTTGCATATGTAAAGCTTTCCATCATTCACAGTGGCTGTGATCAGCTGGTGCTTCCCGCCTTCATCTCCATCAGCTGTTCTTGTCAAAACCGACAAGTAATAGTACTTTTTCCCATTGATCTCTTGTGTAGATGTTTCCAGAACGTTTGCAGTTGCTACTGCATTTGCATCAAACCCTCCCTGCAAAAACATCAGTTAACACTCTTTATAGGTCTTTGTTCTTGTTTAAACCTAACAACCTTCTTCATCACTACCTCAGAGGCTGTCTCGCCGAAGTAAGCTTGCTTTCCGAGGAGATAATTCACCTGCACAGAGAACAGAAACATATCATCAGTAGTGACGATTCTCTTCTGATAGAATTTCTTTGTTGTAAGAAACAGAGCGAAACCTTAGAGAGGAACTCTTCAGGAGAACCGTAATCAGTGATGGTTTTCTTGTCTGTAGGAGTGATCATGACAGAGACATTGCTGGTAGCATCGAAGTTGTCCTCGTACCTTAAGACTTGTCCTGGATACTCAACTTCTTTGCTTGGGTTCCACTTTGATGGGATCTGGATTTTGAATCCGTCTCCATTATAGGGCATGAAATCAGTATCCTTCTTTGGCTTACCAAATACATTTGCTACAAAACGCAATCAAGAATTGCTTCAAGATTCTCATTGATATGATCGACATGTGTGGAGAGAAGAACAGGTTTCTTGAGTTGAGGCTCGTACCGGCTTCACCGTAGGCAGCGTCAGCAGGAGAAACTTTGGATCCGACGGCAGCAGCACCAACGAGGAACGTTAGGGCAAGCCGGCGGGATACGGTGGAGTTATCATTTTCTTGAGAATGTTGAGCTCTGCATTCTAAATGGACAGGTCTGGAGAATGACACATGGCGAAGAGAAGAAGATGATCGTGTGGGGGAGGAGGCAAGTGGACTCTGTTGCAAGAAGCACGCACTGTACGCCATTCTCTTTCTCTCTCTCTTGTTTCTTCAACCTGAAGACCAAAGTGATGGAAGTGTTTTATGCATGGAGTTGAAAGAAGAGAGTTCATTGGCTGCATCTTCGGTGTTGATGTTGGGATAAGGTTTTACAGGTGCTGCATCGTGCCACGTGGCAGTTATAATTTTGGTCTCGATAAAAAATTTATATGTTTTGTATGAGGTGTGAACGAAGCTGCTAGAAGAGTGTTCGAGACTCGAGTAGTAACGCGAAAATAGAAACTGTAAACCCAACAGGGGTTTTTAATCTAAGTATCTTAACAATTAAATAATAATTTATATATTTTAATTTTGAATTAAAAACCTCAAACCATTTTATTTTAAAAAATCTAATGCTAGGTTCTTAAAATAAGAGTTTTATCTAAAAGTATTAATTAAACATTAAAATTAAAAAATATAACATTACTAATATTAAACACATTAATTAAATATTAATATTAAACAACATAAGAGAAAAAACATTACTAATATTTCACCTCTCGCACACAGCTAAGTCATCAACTCTGCAATGACATGGACACATAAAGAACTAGATTAGCCTAACATAACAATGACATCGACACATATAGACTTGACATCAAACCACTTGATTCAAAGACAACATCAAAATAAAGCATTTAAGTACCCTTGACCTTATTCATCGACTAAGGTATTCAGACAGTAGACATTCTCATATATCGAAACAAATAAAGAAACAGTAAAAAAATAAAGAAACAATCAAACACTTATCTTTTAACATTATTTATGTTTTCCTCATTCACAATCAACACAGAACCAAATAGCAAATACACCAGACACAATCAATAAGACACAAATTGAACCAATTAGTACACAAACATAATCGACAAGACAGAATTTGAACCAATCAGTACATAGACACAATGAACAAGACAAGAACAAAATTCTAGAGAAGACAAAATTGTTTCAGACAATCGTTTAACCACATGCATGCACTTTCAGACACAAACAGATTCTATCTATGTCTCTAAACCTAAACTTCATTCAACACAACATTAACTTTAGTAGGCATTAAAGTTAAATAAGTACAACTTAAACCATTCAATTCATCCACCAACCTAAACCATTCAATTCTACCTAATTGTTCGAAGTTAAAAGAAGTCACCTCAACATTGATAAAGCATTAGAGTATGATGACCAAAAGTTGTATGTCATGTCCACCTAAAAACCTACATGAGAATGATGATTATGAATTAGTATACCAAGCCATGAATTATTTACATTCAACCCATCAAACTATCAATAGCAAACAATATAAGAATAGTTTAACAATATCAGCATCAAACAATATCAGTATCAGCATCAAACAATATCATTATCAAACCAGATCAGTATCAAACAATATAAAAATATCAACAAGACATGAATGGTTTAGAAATTATCTTTTTCTCAATGGAATCTGGTTCCACTTTCTCCGTGGAATCACCTACGAATCAACGAATCAACATATAAGAATCGACATATCAATCAAACAACAGAACAAAAACCAAATCATAAACGAAATCAGAAATCGAAAAGAAACGAAATCAGAAACAAAAACGAAATAAGAACCGAACAGAAACGAAATCAGAAACGAAAACGAAATCAGAAAACAAGACAACATTCATCACAGAACTCAACAAAAACGAAATCAGAAAATCAGAACAAAACACAATTATTTACAGTCAACCCAAATTTCATACCCTAATCAACTCGTAAACTATAAAAAACGCGAAGAAACGAACGAAATTAGGTAGAAAAAACCTTACCCGAAAAAACCCTCAAATCGAAACTTAGGGTTTCGAATCTGATCTTTGAAATCTCAGGTTTCAAAACTTTTTCTCTCCTCGCCTTTGCCACTACGAGTCTCGTCGCCGAAAACCCTCCGTCTTTCGTCGTCTCCGACGCCTCGATCGAAACTCCGGCGAGATTTCTAGGAAAATCGCGAGAATCGCCTTTCTCCTTCTTCTCTGGTTTTTTTCTTCTTCATCTCGACGAAATGAGAAGAGAGAACGACATCCCACAACGTGTTTTGGTTTACATATTTCATATCGAATCAGAACGCGACATGTGTTGGTTCTGATCCGATTATGAAATATGTTAAACCAGATGCGATTCTAACACAATAATTTCTTTTGCATTTAAATTTTGGGTTCAAATACTCTGATTTTTTTGCCAAAACCCCTGGTTGAAGGTGGTCTAACACGTCCCAATCGGATATCAGTGAGAAGGCTAATTTAAGAGTCTATCATATAGGTAATGATGATGAGATTATACACTGCCATCAAAATATATTATCAAATTTTAAGTAGATACATTGAACTATATATCGTTGACAAAAAAAAAAAAACATTGAACTATATATATATATAGAAAACTTTTGATGTCTATCCTATTTTATATAAAAAAAAATTATAACTATTACGGTTATTCTGTTTTTTAAATAAATCAAATGGTTATATTTAATATTTTAACTAGATTAAGATTCGAGTCATCTTCGGATTCTATTTTTATCATTAATTTTTTAATAATTTTTAACGAATTAAATATATTTATTAGAAATAATAACTTCTATAAAATAATTTAACTGACATTTTGAAAAAAAAATAATTTTGGATTCAGAAAAATTTAAACTTTGTAAAAATATTAGAGATAATTAGATTTTTTTAGCCATTAAGTTTTGTAAAAAACAAACAACATTTGAAATATTTTCTCAAAAATACCAATTAGTAATATAAATATGAGATTAGTTAGTAGCATGAATAATAGTAAATAATATTGAATACATTTTGAAATTTTAAGTAAGCTAAAAATATATAATTAAATTTTAAATTAAATATTTTTTGAAAGATATGATAGGATATATTATTTCTTTGAATAAGTTAATTTTTTTAACTATAAAACATTTTTGTGATTTTGAATAAGTTAACTATATATTTAAATTATAAATAAAATTATTTTTATTAAGAATATATTGTATTGAAACACGAATGATAATAATCATATAAAATGAACTAATTATAAATGTGTTTGGTAACATGTTTAAACTATTAAAATTTTAAAATAAAAAGAAGTAGAAACCGTTTGAGCTCTAACACTTTTCATTTAATATATTAGAGGATTAAATGCAATTTGATTGGCAACCGACTTTAGAAATTAATTTTAAAATAAAAATAACCTAAAAATTTTAATCGAATAATTTTAAAAACTTGTATTTATCTTTTCTAATTATTTAAGTATCGAAAGATATTTTCATAAATATAAGTTAATTTTTTAATTTAAAACTAAAATAATATCTTTGTATTTTTGAATTTTACATTTAATTTTCATCGAATCTTGTCAAAAATTTATAATTATCTTTTATAATTATTTAAGCAAAAAATATTCTCTCAATTATATATAAATAAATATTTATTAAGAATATATTGTTTGGTAACACGAAAAAGAATATTCAATAACAAAAGAAATAAGTATAAATCTGCTTGGCAATAAGTTTAAGATATTAAATAATTAAAATAAAAAATAGAAAAATTGTGAACTTGACACATCTAAATCACATCTCTTTTAATATATAAGAGGATAGAGAAAAAAAATTAAGCGAATGATTGAATTTGTTGTGTTTTTAAAATTTAACATTTTATGAAAAACAAAATAAATCAAACTCATTGAACATCATCATTAAAGGGGGAAAAGGTAATTTAATGGTTGAATTAATTTTTTATAAAATATAAGGTTATTATACCAAATTTTTAGGTTATTATCCACCGAATCAACATAATTACATAAAATTAAAATTCTAATATCTTAAATAATCTCTTAGTTCTTTTTGTGGATTATATCCACCAAATTAGTATAGTTTCTCCAATTACAAACTTATAACGTCTTACAATTTTTAAAAAAATTTGTTGGCTATTAGCCACCAAAACATGATAAATTTCCAAACCACAAATTTTCACGTTTTACAAAATCTCTTCATTTTTATGGAAATTTATCCACCAAATCAGCATAATTTCAGAGAATAAACATTTTAGAGTTTTCAAAATATTTCGGTTTTTGTAGACTATTATCCACCAAATTAGCTTAATTTCCCAAAATGCATAACTTATTCTTTTGCAAAATTTCTAATTTTTTTTGTAGATTATTATCTCTCAAAATACCATAACATTTCAAAACACCAAATTTTAGTGATTTACAAGTGAGTTATTATCCACCAAATCAACATAATTTCAAAACATAAAAAATTGCAGGGATTTTAAAACACATGAGCTTATTATCCTTCCAAACAAATGGGATTGATGTGAGGGTGTAGGGATTCTATATTTCTCTTAGTTTTTGTGGATAATTATATCTACCAAAATAGGATAATTTCTCAAAAAAATCTGTAACGTTTTTCGAAATCTCTCAATTTTTTAGGAAGTATTCTCTACCAAATCCACATAATTTCTCAAAAGATAAAATTCTAGTAATTTTCAAAATATCTTAGTTTTATTCGCTATTATCTATCAAATCAACATAATTTTCTAAAATACAAAATTTCTAACATTTATCAAATATCTCCTTTTTTGAATTAGTATTGATGTGTTGTGTTTTTAACCGATTTTAGGTATCATTTCTCATCCATTTTTGCATTAGTTTAGGTTGCATTTAGAGTTGTTTAGGTCCATTTGCATCGCATAATGATGTTTCAGGTGTTGAGCGAAAGATAAGACGAAAAGCGGGAAAAAGTAGCGGTTTAAGACTAAAATGGATCAAGAAGATTTGTCTAAGGAAGCGGAGCTCAATACCGGCCACACCCACCGACCACTCTAGACCGGGGGGTGATCGCACGACGACTCTTGGAGGCTTGACACCGACCAGGGGTACCGGTCTCCCCAGACTGGTATCTCTCTCTCGGCCCCTTTTAGAGCAACCATACCAGCCAAAGGGCACCGATCACTCCAGGCCGGGATTGACCCCACGATGAGAATAGGAAGTTGGGCCCCGGGGGAGGATACCAGTATCTCTCGGCAATTTTCAGAAGGTCTGCACAGGTGACCCCATACCGGTCTTCTCTCACTGGTACTCTCCTCACGACAAGACCTCAGAGGAAGTATCGGCCAAGTTCAGACGAAGTACCGGTACTATCTCTCTCGTCTGAGAAAACCAAAAGATTTTAAAGTTGTTTTTGGAAACACTATAAATAGGATTAAAAACCTTATTTTCTCTAAGTTTTATTAAGTTGTATTCTCATTTTTTCTCTAGAACTCTCTCTTAATCTCTTGTAAGACTTGGTTTTGAATATTGAAGTCTCATCTTTATCTTCTTATATTCTTGATTTTATCATGATTAAACATATTTCTCCCTTGAGATTTTGTGTTAAAACTATGATTAGAAGTAGTTCTTTTGCTAAGTGAATGGTTTAGGTAGATTAGGGTGATTAAGCAATTTTTTGTATTGCTTAGAGCTTGAATGTTATTATCTTCATTTGATTGATGTGTTTAATGCTAGTTTTGAAGTAGCTAATCAAAACTAGAACCTTGATGTTTTATTGCCTGAAAGGTGTTCGATGAAATGTTTGAATGAATCAATCAAATGCTAAATAAGGCATAACCAAGGGATTGTGTTTATTGCTTGTTGATCATGTGATTATTCAAGGGATTGTACAATGGCATGATTGGTAAATGAGCTTTTACCAAGGGATTGGATTTGCCAAATTTGGATAGCTCTTACACTAAGGATAAACATTGTTATGATATTATTGAAAGATATAAATCTGAGTTTGATCACGCAAGTCCCATTCGATTAGTTTTCTTTTATAATCGTTTAAATCATTTTCGATGACTTTTGTGATCTAAGTTGACTTTTCTTATCGATTCTTTTATTAAAGTTTCTTTGATTAGTGTTGTTTCATGACAAAAAATCATTTATATTATACATAGACTTAGCTTATTCTCTCTAAAGAATTTGTGCGTAATCAACCTCCGAATTATAGTTCGACATAATCTCCATCTCATCATCATCACCAAAACCAATATACTACATTTGACCAAGTAGATATTTAGCTTCTCATTAACTTAATAGTGAGATAGTGAAAATATCTACTATCACTTATCCAATAATTAAAAATATTTTCTTAAAATAAAAAAATCATACATTCTAAGTTTTGTGGGCTATTATCAAATAAACTAGATTAGGACCCGGGTTATGCCCGAATTTTATTGTAATCATCAAAATATTTAATAATTTTTTTACTTTTTTGTTGACAACAACTTTTACCTAAATAAATAGAAAAAAGTTGTAGACTTGACATGTGGCTTCAATGCTTCACTTTTAATATTTAAGGGGATTATTTATATTTATATTCAAGCAAATATAATATATAAAAAATAATCAATTGAAACTATAGAATATATTATATATATTAATTGAGAACTCACTTAGCTTAGGTTTCATCCATAGAGTAAATTTAAGAAATATTATATTTAATTTTTTGGGATTTTAAAATATTCAAATAACCTAAAATATCAAAGTAAATTTAGAAAATATAGTACTCAATTTTGAAATTTAAAATCATCAACATCATCATATATATTAATTGAGAATCCACTTAGCCTAGGTGTCATTCATAGAGTAAATTTAGGAAATAATAAATTTAATTTTTTGGAATTTTAAAATATTCAAATAACCTAAAATATCAAAGTATATATAGGAAATATAATATTCAATTTTTTGAAATTTAAAATATATGATTAAAAAAAATAAGTTGAAAGTTAAAAATACAAAATAAGTACTATATATAAATATAATATTTCATCCCACGCATGGCGTGGGTCAAATTCTAGTGTACTTTAATTGGATATTAGTTGGTTAAAATTTTGTATTTATCTTTTTTAACTATTTAATTTTTTTTCAAATAAAGATCATATTTAAAAAAAATAAACAACCAAAACTATTTTCTAGGATATTTTTTTCGTTTATATTTATTCAATTAATTATAATATCTAAAAAAAAACAATCAAAAATATTTTCTAGGATGTACTTTTCGTAAAAAAAAAATTAAAATAAGAAATAAATTTTTTTATTAAGAATATTATGTTTGACTACACGAATAATAATAATAATAATCTATTAAATAAGAATTAAAAACAAATATATTTGGTAACAGGGTTTAAGATGTTAATTTTAAAAAAAAATTAGAAAAATTGTAGGCTTGACACGTGGTCTCCAATGCTTCTCTTTTAATATATAAGAGGATTTTAAGTGATTGTTATTAAAATTAAAATATTTTTAGAATATTTTTAAATTGTTTATTTATCTTCGCATAAATATTTTTACCTATTAAAAAACTAACAATCAAATATATATATATATATATACATATATATGATTAAGTTCAAAAATATTTAAATAATTGTTTATATTTATCTATAAATAAATATACTTATCCATAAAAAATTTTAAGTTGCCAGCTTTTGTTCTCTAGAATATACATATTTGAATAAGTTAAATATATATATAT